>JARVZY010012397.1:0-125000 GCA_030686995.1 Artemisia argyi | reverse complement strand
TGCCATCGTTGATACGGTTGGATGATAATGTTTTGATAAAAGAGTTAGCTCCCACAGAACGGTTGCAAATGCGCCACTTAGGCTTGGATCTGTAGCATATGGCTGATATTTCTGCAAATTGGTGTAAAAGAATAAGTAGTTGACACAAAATTCAAGTATTTACATCTAGCTTTCTGAGGTCTTATGCTCCAAAGGACTTACCACCCGCAAGCAAACCTTTTGTTACTGTTACCAATAGAATATGTGATACTTCTATTTTTATGTTGTATATTCCTTTTTGTACTTTTTGACTATATGAAATACAACATATAACAAGTTAATACATTCAACTCAATAGCCAGACATTGTTTCAATTCACTTTCCTGTTTCTTTAAGCATACGGCAGTGTTTTGCGGTTGCTTATTTACAGGGGTTACCTGCTTAAAACTATGTAGGTAGCATGTTTAATTTCAATGTAAAATACGAAAATATGTAGTTTTTGCCTAAACACTGTTAACAGTTTATTTGATTAGAAATAAGCAGATAAGAACTCGTATAAGCAAAATCCAAAACACCCTCCAAAATTTACACATTACAACATCAGGCACCAGCATTTTTTATTCAAAATTATCACTGATTGCATTATTTTTTATATTTGAAAAAATTAGTTCAACCCAAACTGCCAAACTAGCATGGTTTGGCAGATTCAGTGTGAACTTATCACGTAGTCTCAGACTGTTGTGTGGGTGAGAACTATAACTTATTAATTAAAACAAGTGAGAAAGCTATTATAATAGTCTTACCGAGATAGAGCCTGAAAGTGAACCACCACCAGCATCATTTTCTAATAAGTCACGACATTTAACATTCTTCTGAAGAAGATGCTTTAAGGTAACCAAGGCTGCATACACAACAACATAAATGTTCTAAGTCAGGTCTTTTCATATATACCAAACGTGAACCATTTAAGAAGTGAACTATAACTTATATATACCAGCCATAGATTCTGCAGCTCCAAAGCACAAAGAAAATGAAGCCAAACGTTTAATAAATGCAGCAGCCCGTTGCATGTCATGTTGTCTATCATCACATAACATTATCTTCAAAGCTTCAGCCAATACTTCTCCTTGATCTCTGTAAATTTAATACAAACGTTAACAGCCATACTTAATGGCCGAAATCACATTAAATAAAAGAGGGGCTATTTCGGCTCATTCACATGTAAAGGGGTCGATTTGGTTTTATTGTATCTCTAACAGGTGAAATGGGTAAAAATGGAGGGAAAAAATATAGATAAAACAGAACCGCTCATAAACTTTCCTAACGCGTATTCAAAATGCTCATAGATTGTTTTATTCTAAATATACAGACGTGCAACGAAGCTTTGTTCCAATTCCTATTTGAAGTAATCAAAATATAGGCAAAGAAAAACCAAAATTTCATTACTTTTTAATTAAGCTATTCTTATCCGGTAATCAATCAAAAAGATGAGACGGCAGTTGACCAATGATAGCTTTTGATTTTGTTGACTCCCTTTCCTCACATGACGACTAACTACAACTTTTAACAATATCATAATGAATCAAAAAATTTGAAACTTATTATTTTTTGGGCCTATGAAAATTGGTTTCTTAATACAAAACTGAGGCCAAAGTTGGGAACCTTTAATGCAATGAGCTCTTTTTAGAATTTAATTTAGATTAGATATCATCATGATAATATGGTCCTTGTAAATTTGAGTCATATCTGCATAGTTGCCATATAGTACTAACCTTCCAGGCCTGTACTCAAGTATCAGATTATAGAGCTGAACAAAGAAGTCTTGTAAATCAACATTTAAGGCATCAAGGTTACTCTTCATCACTTTGAAAGCAACTATGCTGCATCGTAACCGTTCAGAAACAGTCAGATGACATGAAATTTTTTCTGATGGGCGATTTGGATCACTACTTCCTCCAGCAAGCTTTCTAAGATACTTCATTAAATCAGCCATGAAATCCATATCAATCAGATGAGAAAATTTCCCAATTCCATTCAAACAAGGAGCAAGAAGTGGGTTGGCCCCAAATGGACCAACTATAGGTCCATCTGCATCTGATCTGAAATTTAAAAAAATGGTAACTAATTGCTTAAGAGAACTGGAACTTGATATTAGAGAAATATTTTATTGTAAATAAATAGGTAGACCATACCCTGAATACATAGTATGCTTTAAGATACGGAAGTACGTTTCGAACACAGAAGAAAGAGTATCAGATTGAATCTTTCTCTTTTCCATTGCATCTTGGGCAAATGATGCAGCCATGAAGTCAGCTTTGACCTGCTCAACACATAAATATATCAACCTTTGATAAAACAAGCAATGATTCATGTAAAGATGGCAATGTCAACCCATTTACTTATGAATGGGTCGATCCAAGTTACACATAATCTCTAGGACCATCTCTAATGCGTGCACCATAATCGTTTTTTAAAAGAACCAAGGTTAAATTGGTTGAACATCACTCAAAGTAAATTTTAATGTATAAAATCTCTTATCTTAACTGCATATAAAGCATTTATGCTTTTGTTGAATGCTGAATTTTCAGCAAACGAAAATGACCAATATGCCCTTCATTAAACGGCAATCGATTGTATAACTTAATTTGTCTATATTTGTTAATTTCCCAACGGTCCAGCACAATAGGAAATTATGAAAACCATAAAAATCATCCCGGATTAATAGTAAATGAAACCAATAGTCTTCTTTATATACTCATCACCATGAATTGCTTAGCAAAATCGAATGTATAACCGAATAATATTTGCTCGTGGGAAAATTTAGTTGCACAGGCACCCAGCGCCGCAACGCACAGGTACCCAGCTAGTATCATTTGATTGGATAGTATTATCGAAACTAAATAATATTTTGCAATAATATTTGGCAGTGACAAACTAATACCTCCTCTCGCGTCTTTGACATCATTTCCTGCTTATTTTTCTTTTTTTCACTAGCTGGCAATTGTTTAATTTCCTCATTTCTTCTTCCTGTCTTATAGAACTTCTTTTTCATCTTTTTAGGGTCTGGCTTTGTATTTTCAGGTTTTCGAAGATCCTCGTCAAATGAGAGAGACAAGAAAACCTGCATAGAGATAATCAAGAAAATTTAGTGTTGAGCAATTGACTTCTACGTAATACTAAAAAAAAAAAAAAAAAAAAAAAAAAAAAAAAAAAAAAAAAAAAAGGTACTTTTTTTAACTATTACCTCAACCGAATCAGGATGCAAATGACATTCATGATCTTTAACAAGGTTAGCAATAAGTTGAACAGCCTCCACAGTAACTTCACCACCATGTTTTCCCTCATTTGTAAAAAGTGACTTAATTGTATCACAGCAAATTTTCCTGTCACAAGTAATACATAATTTTATTGAACAAGAGAGTGAAGGGTATATTTGATATCAAGAAAACAAATTCTTTGCATAAAAATTGTCGAAAATAATAGGTGAAAAAAAGAAAGTTAACCTGATGGCATCATCTGTGGAGCTTATATTTCTTATGACAGCTTTTAGCAAGACCTCGCGGTAATTGAAACGTGGGTTTGCTTCCAAAAGCGTACAGATACAGCGAATTGCCACACGCTTAAAAACATATACTTTTTCCAATGACATCAGCTTCTGAAGGTATGCCTGTTAACACTCAACCAAATAAAGCACCGTCGTTTCCCTTATTTACAGGAATACAAAAACATTATTCAACTACCAGCTAACACTATGCATATGTCAGTATATCTGGTTTACTAGATTTGCAGAAGAATAGTATAGAAGCATGTGTACATGTTGAGTCATATAGTTAAGATAAACCCCAAACCAATGATAAGAGTAAAATGTGAAATAAGCAAGAATGAATGAACCACTGAATGATACATTACACATTTAGCAATGACGGCATTAAGCTTATGATCACAAAGAAAAACTATAAATAAATATATTTATCGAACCTTGTAGACATTTAGGAGTGTGGATTCATATAAACGAGTCTTCCTGACATCCTTTGACACAACCATTGCTAGCTCCTTATCAGTAGGTAACCTAATACGATTGCTGTTTTCCAAAAATAGCAAAACAAAACATTAAAAATATAAAATAAATAAATAAAATAAAAATAAAAAACACCATTAATGCATGAAATGGTATAAATAAATCTTTAGCCTTTGGTCTCATAAACATCATTAAATCATACCCAGGGATAATGTCCTTGAAAACAGCTACCAAAGACTTTAAACCAAGTATCAATATCTCCTGATCTCCACCTTTACATATCTGCAGCATCTCTTTTAAGTTTTTGATATTGCCTTCAGGATCTATGAGCATTGATGTACCGATCTCAGCAAGCCTAAGCTTCTTTTTCTCATTGTCTTCTTCAACCGAGAGATCCTTTTCAACCTCTGCCTAAAGAATTATTATTGGTGTAAGATAAATACATATAGACAAAAAATACATTTCATGTGAGTTATAAAGGCATGCTATTTATCACTAACCCCAACACAAAAAGCCATTAACGTGCAGATAAGAAGCATAGGAATAGGCAATAAGTCGCAAAGCGGGTCGGGGTAACGGGTCAAAATGTGTTTGGTTCAAAAGTCAAAACAGAATATTGGTAGTATGGGTGGAATTAAGTTAGAAAAATATACTATATCTACAATAATCTACCTATATTAAAAACCAGTGATTTAGGAGGGTTTGTGCATTAAAAATACACTCCAGTGCCTCTTTGACCTGTTTGACAGGTTTACTTTCTACGAGCATATCCAATGTAACTTGCCAATTAATCCCTTCTTTTCTTCTCAAGTCATCATTCCACAAATATTTGCTACAAAAAAGTTATCTACTCCAATGCATGAAGATTTACTAGAAAAAAATCATTGCTCAAAGACTTGAGAAAGCTCAAGTCTTTGAACAAAAAAGATTTTAGTGCCGTTGGTAAATACTAGTCTATGAATGACTTTCTAGCTATACGATATCTTTGAAAAAAGCTCCATTGAGATCTCTAAAGGCCTTTTACATTACTCATTGATCTGTTACAATTATAACCTAATTCAAATTGAGTAATCCCTACACAATTAAATTGTTCGAACTAGAATACGGAAAAAAAAATTAAAAAAATAAAAATAAATAAAAAATCACACAGTATGTGCATGAACGGGTAATTGTCATCCATTCTAATCTTTAATCTCTATAATCCACGCTGTTTTCTTATAATTAAGCAGCTAACCAAAGGGTTGAAACCAAACAGAACAACGAGATAGAAAAATAAGTTATGTGAAAAAAAAAAGTACCAAAACTTCAGCTTGCGAGCTTTGTAGCACTTCTTCTTCACCCGTCACCTCTTTCCCTTGTTTTTTTGCCTCCTTCCTCTGTTTCTTAAACTTTGCCCGTTTTTCTGCTTTTGTCAGCTTTACTATACCATTGTCTCTCCCTACATCTTCATTTTCACCCATTTCATCCTCATGGTTTGCGAACTTAGAAGTTTTTACTACCAAAAAAAAAATGCCATAAAAAAAAAATCTTAACGGCTTAATTCTTGATTAGACAAATTAACAAAGATTGAAGCTGAAAGGTACCAGTCCTGAGCTGGGGTTCTCCATTAATAATCACAGGAAGAGAATCTACAACAACTTCATGCTCAACGGTATTATCATTATCAGCAGCTAACGATCTCTTCCTTGCACGTTTCTCATATAAAGACTCCAAATCATCTTCTTTCACATCAGCAACACGGTTGATATGCCTTTAACATATTACATAATGTCAACAACATATGAAAACAGAAAACAACGTGTAATACTATCGTAGGCTTAAACCATTAAGGTTGTAACAAATAAGACCATAAAAAACAGAAAACATATAGATCAGTTATTTTAGTCCGAACAAATATCACGGTGTTGTTGATCTTTTTAACCAATCACATACAAAGAAAAAAAAAACTACTAATCGTCTCGAAAACAATCTACATTGCTGATCATGCTAATGCTAATGACGGGATATGTCTAATATCTTTACACGAATCAGATATTTAACTATGCAATGTAACAGCAAAAATCAGACGTTACAGGTTCTATTTGTTTAAGTTAACAATGTTTACTACAATTACAATTGACACTGAGGAATTAGAAACCATTGACGTTGCAACTAATAAAACTATAAAGACGGAAAACATATAGACTCGTTATTATAGTCCCAACAAATATTATAGCGTTTTTGATATTTTCAACTGCACATATACAAAGAAAAAATAGATGGATAAACCTTGCGAAAAACTGATAATGCTAATGCAAATGGCATGGGATGTCTAATATGGGGTTTATGTATGTATACGCTTATTTGATGGGCTTATGAGCTTATTGCAAATTTGATAAGCTCATAAGCTTCATATCCATTTGTCCTTATGAGCTTATAAAGTTCATAAGTTCAAGTGAATAAGCTCATAAGCCCATCAAATAAGCGTATACAAACACCAGTTTAAGCCTATTTGGCTTGACTCATTTTCTTCAGGCTTATCATTATACTTAAGAGCTCATTAGGGGGGGTGCTGGTTTAACTTACTTGTGGGCTTATGAAATTATTCGGAGACTTACGCGCTCATACGATATACAACAAAATATCTAACTAGTCAACTTAACAGCAAAACATCACACAAGCTAGAAAAAATAAGCCGAAGCAGCTCACCTAGTAAGCGACTGCGTATCCAAGTTGGAAACAAAGCCAGCATAGTCACGATTACTCTTGACAAAATCCAAATCCTCATCGGAAAACTCGATATCGTCTTCGGGGACATCGGGTGGAAGCATAGGAGGCAACACCACCTTCTGCTTCTGCTTCTTATTCCCCATTTTATTCCTTCACTTACAACAACTTACAACAGTTACAAAAATAAACACTTCTATCTAATTATGAAATTGATAAAGTAATTGTACCTGTTAATAATTGTGATGAATGAATGGATGAATGGATTTAGGGTTTATGAAAAACCCCCAAAATGCTGTAAGTGAAAGTTAGACCTAATTTTCTATGAATGTTAATGGGCTCACTTGGTTATTTTGGGTTTTTCGTTGGGCTAAATTGTGTAATCTAAATATCAATTTTGGGAAGGATTGTGAATTTTGAATTTTGGCCCACGTGCAAGTTGTGTGATAAAAATGCGGGTCCATGTTGCACGATATAGATATGCCGCGTCACAAGTATTATATTTAACGAAAACTGTGTGGTACAATGTTTTGAAAACTGGGTCTCTAATCGACCCGGTCGAACTATCGTGTTATTGGTTCAACCACCAGATCAACTCAATCTTCCAAAAAAAAGTATATATATAAATCATGACTATTCCATATATTTGAGCCTAAAAAACCATTTACTAATAAATATAACATGTAAAAATAAAATTAAGTCGCACATATATATATATATATATATATATATATATATATATATATATATATATATATATATATATATATATATATATATATATATATAAAATTAAATTGCTTTATTAAAAAATAATTAAAAAAAAAATGGCCGGGTCTCTAGAACTGGGTTGACCCAGGTCATTTCAAACCCAACGGGTCTAACTGGGTTTCGAAATGAGAAACCCGGTTTAGTTTGACCCGTTTTTTCAACCGAAACAGGTTCAACCGGGTCGAACCGGGTTTCAAAACATTACTTTTATTTGGTCCTCGAAAAAACTTCTCATGACGACGTGGATTCAAAATTTGGTCTAAATCCTTTTTATTTTGAATACTTGCAGTAACTTTTTGCGATTAGCAAATCTTTTTTCGTGATTTTTATAGAGTGATCAGTGTTTACAGAGTTAATGCCTCGACATTATATCAACTTCGGCGTTGTTCTTGCGGTCTTGCCGTATATACTCAAGTATATATGAATCCATTCAAATTAGCTCCACAAGATATGTTACACATTACAAAATTCAACTTAGAGGTTGTGAGTTCAAGTCTCGTTAGAGACATGTGAGATAAGTGGTGTATGTCGTAAAAAAATTTCCATCTTAAAAAAGAAAGATTTACACGTTTAGAAAGTCTGGTTTCTTAAGAGGCTTCTATCAAACATAGGACAGATTCATGATGAAGCACGTTATACGGGTTTAGCTTAAAACAATGAGCGTATGCCCAATGAATTACCTACCGTCATCAATGCCCGGTAGCAAAATATCAACATTCTAATAACTTCCAAATATTATTTTTCTTAAATGTTTACTATAGACATTATGGGCTTTTAAGGTGGTTGGATATTGAAGTTGAGGCTTTAACTAAAAAAATAGCTATTGGTAGCATCATTTATCATGCGTTAGGTATATTGAAATAATAGCACCAATGAAGAATATATCAACCATAGGACATGCAAACTTCGGATTTATTTAGGTATAAGCTACTTTTAACCATTTAGTATAACTATTTGAATTTAAATTTACTCTCTTTAACTATGTTTGAAATTTTTCTTAACATGCTATAATAAAATATATATCTACTACTTATCTATATCTATACTATATATAAAGCATTAATATATTTATGCTATATATAAAGCATATATGTATATTCTTTAAACTTAAAAAATTTAAAAGTAAGTAATGTTAAATTCCTAAAACATCCTTTCAAATCAAGGAAGATGATTTTGAAGAGTTTGATGGCTTAGAAGAAGTGGCTCAAAGTCTCATAGGGAAGGTGATGACAAAGGAAGGTCTTAGCTATGCTGCTATGGTATCCTTTCTTTAAAGTGAATTCAGGATGTATTTCTATATAAAAATCCAAACAATGTGTTCTTAATGAAATAGTTACCTTAACAATTCTCACCCAAAATTTCAAAAACATGCGTAACAACTTTTACTTATTCTTGAAAACTTAAAATCTCTTGAAAATGAGTGAAGTTGATTTGTTATTATACCCCTCGTAATATAACCCTTATTAACAATAACAACTTTGACAATGAATTTAAACTTACAAACACATGGTTGACAACTTTTTGAACGACAAAAAATTGAATTTTAGAAACATAATATGACAACTAAATTAAGTCTTGCACCATAATATTAACATTATATATATTTTTATCAATTGGCTTACAAAATTTGTTCAAAATATATATATATATATATATATATATATATATATATATATATATATATTGGCTTACAAAATGATGTTTGCGCGGATGTTCGTCTAGGGTCAAACGGTTGTAACCGGCTTCATCAATGGTTATACTAGAATCACAAGTTCGCAAGTATAGTTTTTTATCGTTATACACCGTCATATGTGCAGTTATTCGTCCGGTATGTATAATTCTAACATGAAATATAACATAAGTAAGAAGTAAAAAAGAAAGACGTTCTCCGTCCAAACCTACCATATGTAGAAAAGATTATGCAATCGATCATAAACCAAATTCAGAATTTGCATCTTTAGTCCAAAAAACTTTTCAACACCATTAAACCTACTAAATACAAGTCATTCAAAGAAAACGAGTGCATTAAATGTGACATGGTTAACACATTTGCCAGTTACACTTACCCAAATTTCATTATCACACGGATAGCCTTCAATTCGTTTGCAATGAATCCACGCAATACTTCGTATAATGGATTTAATATAACCTAATCAACACATGGCTAACTTAACACCACAATGTATTACAACCGAAATTTAAACTCATTAACTTTTTGTTAATAGACGATCACACTCACATAGTGATAATTAAGCTAAAAGCCTTTTGCAGTTTTGTCATATGGCACTTTATGAAGTGTAACTGTTGAAAATTATTGAGATAAGTGACAAAATCAACGAGTAATATTGTTTAGAGGTGGAAACGAGCCGAACAGATTTTAAGATTGGCTCGTTTTAAATTATAAAGCTCGAGTTTGTTTCGAGCTTTATACTTTTAGCTCAAGCTCGACTCATTTTAATTATAAAGCTTGAGTTGGTTTCTAGCTTTATGTTTTTAACTCGAGCTCGGCTCGTGACAAACTTTACAAGCTTGTGCTTGAATCGAGCTTGACTCATTTTCATGACGACGAAATAAAGCGCGAGTCAAACTCTGCTTGTGAAGCACATAGGCTCGAGCTCATTTGGGCCACCGAAGTTGTTGCTGATATTCTAGATGATTTAATTTGTTTTTGGTTTAATTCGTTTTGTAGAAACCACTTTAGTGGCATGTTTGGTTAGTTGGATGAGTTTCTTATTTCCTTGTAGTTAGTTGGTATGTAAAGTTAGATGCATAAGTGTGTTATCTCCTTTAGTTCGTTTGCTTATGGATAGCTTTTGAGTAGTTGCTTGGTCGTGTAGTCTTTGATTTTGGGTTTTGCTTAGTTTCTGCGTTCATGTTACTTTTTAATTTGGTTTTGTTTAGGTTTAAGATTAGTTACATCTAGTATCGTTCAATTTGGTTCGAGTTAGCTTGATTTTGTTTCATATGATTTGGTTTGGTACAATTCAATTTGGTTTTGTTTAACTAGCAAAATTTGATCTGGTTAATAGACCAATGATGGTCTAGGCATGTCGCAACGCTCTATTCAGCAAGACCAGCGATGGTTTAGTCGCTCCCATAACTTATTATGTTTGTTTTGATCTAAAAGTTGGTAGTTCTCCTTTTAAGGTTGCAAGGTAAGAACATGGCATATTGGCATTACACCACCAAATGGCTTAGTCATAAGGTTATTGGTTTCCTCACAAGAGATCAAGGGTTAAACATTACTAGGTGTGTGCATTTGGGGGTAGCCAAAAAAGGGTTAGAAACGGTTTCGGGATTAACTTGGTGAGGTCGCGTACATCTTAGTTAAAAGGCTCGCCCTCCTTAGGTACAATGAATAGGAAAAGCCACATCCGTTTTGGTTTAAGGTAAGAAAACGAAATACAATGATTGATTGATTCGTTTTAAGGTAAACGATTGACATATTGTTTAAATTTGGTGATTAAAGGTTTCACAATCATTTGATCTAGTTCTGCACTCAAGGTTCAGATACATTTTTTAGTTTGTGAAAAAGTGGGTTTCTCTACTATCACCAACAGGATGCTTACATATAAATTTAGACATATAAGTAAGCATACAAGTTAGACATCTCAATCAATGCTCTTAGTTAAAAATGTGTTTTTTACTTGAACTCTTGTATATGTGGTGGTTTTACATTGTTCGGCTACTTTGTGTTCTAGTTATGTTGTTACTAACCTCATGTTCTAATTGTGTTGTGATTCTTACGATCTCTTAGTAAGAACTTTTATAATATTTTGGAAACTGATTTAGGTGACTACAAAACTTAGTCAACCACACAAACATACCTCACGCAAACACAAATATATCGCACAATATACAAAAAATACAAAATATTAGACGCTAAAGTGTGCACCACCTTCGGTGAGCAGACCACCAAACTACGTAGTGCCAAAATACCCTCATCGCGTGTGGTGGTGGCTTGGCCGTAAGAGGGAGCACATGTAGTTAGAGGCCAACCACAGGTAGTGGCGCCTCTCCCATTATGCCAGGTCTAACCATTCTAACATGCCGAATTTGGTATGTACGTCATGTCTTCGCTTGCACTTTTGGAAGTAGCAACTACCAATAATTATTGTAGCATATTAATTAAACAAAGTCGTGTGGCCTTCTTGTTTAAAGTTTATTACGTGAAAGACATGGATTCATACTCAAATTTATATACTACATTAAAAAAACGAAGTTCGATAAGGAAAAGACTAGTACCACTCAATAGATTGTCCTTTAGAAAGATAAGTTAATTCAGTCAAGTTCAACTTTTCAACGATCGTAGTTAACTGAAATTGGAAGTACTTCGGTAAATATTGGTGGTTGCAAAATAAATAGTTCACTGGAATTAAATGACTTGGTTTAATTTCGGTGGTTGTATACTTGCATATAAAATGCATACATAAACTTTAAGTCCAAATAAAAAGTAGTACTACACTTTTGACTCTACTATTCAAAATTGGTTGGTATCACTTAATGACCAACACATATGTTATGTATGCACGTATGCAAGTATGCAAATACAAACGTGCACATAGACATACATTTTGAGAACTTATATCTGTAGTATATAGTATATACATTATGATGAGTTAATCCCCATGATCTATAGTAACCTTAATACATCGACGCTTTGCACTAAAACTAAACTAAACTAAAACTTAAAAAAAAAAAAAAAAAAAAAAAAAAAAAAAAAAAAAAAAACGCGGCCCCGTGATCAATTGTTGTGATGTGCATTTCGTTTAAACTAAAGAAAACTTGTGACACATAACATTTGGAGAAAGTGAATTAATCAAAGAAAACTCGGTATTTAAAAAAATATATATATGACATTATAAAACATAAATTTATGTGGTTCACGAATATCTCAAAGACCTCTTGGGCCTGCTAGCAAGAAGCTGATGATTTATCATGGAAAGATACTTGATGATCGATTTAGAATACTCATATTCTTGTTTAGAATACTCAAAATTTTTTATTTTTTATTTACTTTTTATTTATTTATTATTATTATTATTATTTTCGTAATAGGTTGATTGGTAAGTGTTTTAAAAATGAAGTTAGAACTAGAATACCCATGGTAGAATATCATGAAGAATTGCGAGGGACCTCATGTAAACAAGATTAATTCCAAAGCAGGATACTGTCCTCTATTCCTGTTGAAGTTTACTAGGCTGTGAACCTGTGATCCCTATATGGGCTGGGTCATAAAACCATTTGATCCCAACAAATGATATAATTTATTACTGTAAATATACACGTAAATAGAGAACCGAAAAATTCATCAAGGTCATATTCTACAAGTTGACGTGACTCTGCATGATAAAGTTGAACGTCTTGAACTTGAATAACATATTTGGATACTGTACCTAGTATCCAATAACTTGCAAAAAAATGTATATGATATCATTCATAATTCCATATAATTCATTTACACCGTATTTACTTTTTTCTATGAATTAAAGAAAATGGAATTTGGTAGGTGAATGCAATGAAAGGGAAGAAAAATAATTATTACTCGTATGAAATAAGGGAAGACATTCATTAAATTATCATTTAAAGAAGGTTTGGTATATCTAATAAATATAAAAACACTTCCCAGAAGAAATATAAATATGTGAAATTGAAAGAAGAAAAATATATATTTTTTAGGTGGAGGCAGTTACTCCGTATAAAATAGTTAAGACTTAGGGGCGGGGGATTAAAAGCTCACCTCAAAGGCTAGGTGTGCCCACAAATTAACAAATGTCATTTTCTAATATAAATTATGCATTAATCAAACATCTTTTTCTATTAATTGAGTATTTATATCCTTAATGTAAAACTCTTTGAATATATAACATGCAGTGCCTCCTACCATTAAGAGTATAATATTGCAAGTTATGGCATTTAAGGGATAATTTGACTTTAATTTTGTGGAGTGGTGCCTTTTCCAAATGTAATCAAAGAATACATTTTGGTTTGTTTAGGTGGTACATCAAATGGGTGGTTAAAACCAAACTCCGAACCAAAAACTTTGGTTTTTTTTCATTGAAATCGGTTCGGTTTTGATTTCTTTTTCGGTCTTTTTGCTTAGATTTGAATGTACCGATAAATTAGCTAGTTTGTTATGAACAATCATAACTCTTAACCTATTTCATCATTATTTCGATTTCAATCAATACAAAAATAATAACTAGAAAGTTACTTGTCAAATATAGAAATTACGTTTCCCAACAAAATTATTCTAACAAGATTAATAGTAGCATAACATCTAAAAAATATGAAATGCAAAAATAATAACTTACAACTTTAAATGTAACTCATCAAACATTTTAATTTACTTTTTCTTTTTTTTTTTCTTTTCTTTTCTTTTTTTTTTTTTTTTTTGCAAAAAAGCAACAGATATACCATTTTTTTTTAAATAATTAAGTAGGTAAGATTATTTTAAAACTTCTGAAAATAGATAAAGCTGGGTGAAATGGTTTTTTCGGTTCGGCCTTTTATATGCAACAAAAAACCGCTCCAAACATTTGGGTTTTTTTTTTTTTTTTTAATTTAAAACCACCCTGTTGGTTTTTCATTAGGTTTATTTTTTTTGGTACGATCTTTTCGGGTTTTCCGATTTTTATGCTCAAGCCTAGTATGAAGTTAAGAAATGCATGATGTGAGTATTACGAGTCCGTGCAACTTAGTTTTCACAACGTTATTTTCCTAAAATAAATTATCAACTTACTCTTATACGGAGTTTTTGACAAGGCCTTTACAAAACTTATTGGGACAATTTCATATCTCCCAGTCTTTTTGTTAAAAAATTCATATATACCCAAATATGCATACAAAATATTGTACATTATGCATTCAATATTTGTACTTTTGGTATATATGAATTTAATCATCAAAGTATGGTGATATATGAAATTAATCCAAACTTATTTACCATTTTATAGTGTATTTAAAAAAAATAGCCATTGTATAATAAAAAAAAAAAACAGTTTTGTATTAAGTGGAATCCTCATTTTGCTTTGTATACGTCTTCTATTTCTCATATTCCCAAGTCTCCATCCCTTGCTTTATCCGACACCAATTGACAAGATGATATGCAAGCTAAATATAATGCATTAAATAAAAAAGTATTTGGATTCTTGTTCCGAAACCACCTAATATTAATGTGGTTGTTTAGACATAAGTTTCATGTGGATGTTACTTTGAGTCGGTATAAGGTACGCCTTGTTGCTAATGGGCGTTCTGAGCAGTTTGGTATTGATTGCGATGATACTTTATTTTGATTGTTAAACCGAATACCATTCGCACTGTACTTAGTCTCATGTTGTCACTAAGTGGTTTATTCATCAGTTGGACGTTAAGAATGCATTTATTAACGGTGATCTTTTCGAGACAATATATATGTATTAGCCACCAGATTTTGTGGACTCTCATTTTCCACATCATTTATGTCAGTTACACTGTCTCTATATGGGTTGTAATAGGCACCTCGTTCGTGGTTTCAATGTTTTGTAGCATATGCTCTTTGGGCTGGGTTTTCTCCTGGTCGTTATGATTTTTCTTTGTTATATATTGACAGGGTATTGTTGTTACTTACTTATTGATATGTGGATGATATTGTACTTAATGCTTTTTCTACAATGTTACTTCAGCCTATTATCTCCTCTATGCATTGGGAATTTGATATGACAGACGTGGGTACGCTTAATTATTTACTAGGTATCTCTATTTCGCGTGATTCTACAAGGATGTTTCTTTATCATAAGAAATATGCTATGGAGCTTTTTGAGCGTGCTCATATGCTCAACTATAACGCCTGCCGGACTCCTACTGATACTGAGTCCAAGCTTGGTTCTGACGGGGTTCCAGTTGCTAATCCTACCTTATACCCTAGTCTTTTCGGTGGTTTATATACCTCACTTTTACTCGTTCTGATTTGTTATATGTTGTGCGGTAAGTTTGTCTATATATGCATGACGTACGGGAGCCTTACTTGTCAGCTCTTAAGCGTGTTGTTCGATATGTTCATGGGACTTTGGAGTTTGGCCTGCAGTTATATGCGTCTTCTATTGGTTGTCTTGTTGCTTATTTTGATGTAGATTGGGTTGGTTTTCCCTTAACTCGACGGTATACGCCTAGTTATCGTGTGTTTTGAGGGGATAATTTACTCTCGTGGTCTTCTAAGCGTCATCATACGCTTTCTCGGTCTAGTGTTGAAGCTGAGCATTGCGGTGTCGCTAATGTTTTTGCCGAGACCACTTGGTTGCGGAATTTACTTCGTGAGTTACACTCTCCTCTCGCGATTGCTACACTTATATATTGTGATAACGTCAGTGCTATTTATTTGACTGCAAATCCCGTCCAACATCAACGAATGATTGAGATCAATATTTATTTTTTCGTGACATGGTTGCCACTGGTCAGTTCGGGTTTCGCATGTTCTGTCGCGTTATATTTTCACTAAGGGTTTGCATACGGCCCTTTTAGAGAAGTTTCGTACAAGTTTGAGTGGTTGGTGCTCTCCTGCTCCAACTGCGGAGGAGTGTTAGATGTATATTTGTTATGCCACTCGGGCTTTTTATTAGTTTGGTAGGCCTAACACGTATTCTAGCATGTTCCTTGTGTTATATCTATACTATCTATAAAAGGTGTAGGGTCAAAGTGAAATGTTTAATTGTTGAATATTGAAAATTAGTCAAAGGTGAGAGAAATGTAAAGTGTAATTAATACTCTTATTAAAACACGTCATTACTTAAAATTACAGTGATTCATTCATATTGTACAACCAACTAAAAGCATATTTACCAAATTAAATACAAACAATTAAAACACTCCTTATTAAAAAGTACAATAAAATTTTTAGAATATACAATTTAAACGAGCTACAACATAATCCAAAATATAAAATAATTAAACAAACTAATTAATGTTATAATTAAAACCCCCTAAAATGAAAAACACATGTTATTATACACATTATATAAATTAATAAAACACACAAAGTTTTATACAAGCTAACAAGTTGATGATACATATAGCTTTGAAAACCGAACAGAACCAACGGGTTCAACCGGGAACCGGTGTCGCCACCGGTTCGGCTAACCAATAAAAGGCATCCAAAAATGAACCAGAGAGAACCCGTTGAAACCGATACAAACTGGTAAATCAGGCTTCATCGAGATCTATTTATCCGGTTAATCGTCACCGGATACCCGCGTATATACTATATTCAAAGGAAAAAACAAAAAGTGAAAAGTAAAAAGTTGAAACTAAAAATAGAAATGTTAAAAACATATATTTCAAAAGGAAACTATTAATACACATCGAAAACCGGGTTGACCCGGTTTAATTTCTCCCATGTTCGACCCAACCCGTCAGGTTGACCCGGTTTAAATCGACCCGTTTTTCGATCGGAACGGTTAAATCAGTTGAACCACCCGGGTCAACCCGGGTTTCAAAACATTATGTTTAATTCTTAAATCTTTAAACTTTTATTATTTTTCGTTTATAACTCATAAACTTTTTTTATTACTAAATGATGTGTCGCTATAAAATCTCGTTGTTATGCACGGTTACTCGTCTAATATTGGTTATGATAGTTAATAAAACTAAAGGGTAAATTGCAAAAATGGTCACTAAAGTATCACGAAATCGCAAAAATGGGACCGAGTCATAAAGGCATGCAAAAAAAACCACTAACGTTACGTAAAAGTGCAAAAAAGCCATCGAGAGCTAATTTCCGTTAGTTTACTCGTTAAGTATCACATCACTAAGGGTATTATTGTCATTTCACTGTTCTAATACACGGCTTTATTTCAATGGCTAAATTTGAAAATGATAACTTAACTTCTTAAACACGATTCATCATCTTCTCCATTGAATTTTCTATTGAATTTATATTTAATTTTATTACAATTATCAAGAACATCACCACCCTCTACCACCATCACCACCACCACCCTCTACCACCACCACCACCACCACCACCACCTTCTACCACCGCCGCCACAACACTTCCTAAACACTATTCATCATCTTTCCCATAGAAAACAAGGTGACAAAAATATAAATTCAATATTAGATTCTCTAGAAGCTCGAGTAGATTGTCTATACTGTTAGTGCAAATATTACGATATTTAATCTATACAGTCTCGTTTGTTTTGATTGATGACAAACGTATAACTTGATACATAACGTAAAATGTACAAGTTACTTGTAATAATACTTTGTCTCAACAAACATTCAACACCTCTCAATGTCTCGAGTCATCGTATGCTACAACACAGGTTCGTACATGTTTGTTATGTAGCATTATGATCAAACCCCTTGACCAACCATTTAGAATGACTAAAATACTTTTAGGGTCTTTAAGTATTTTAGGTGTCAAAGTGCACTTTAGGTGTCAAATAGAATAAGTGTCACTTTAGGTGTTAAAGTAATATTAGTAAGTTTTACAAATGATAAAAATGTGATAACATTAGGAATCAAACATTTTTAGTAACTCATTAACTTACTATAACAACATTACTTAGGTAATATATACATTTTACAAGTTTACTTTCATATATATTTCTTAATCTTAAAATAGAAATATATATATACATCACATCATGTGCATTTATGGAAAGGTTGAGTTTTTGACTTTCCATAAGACCTCTTACACATTTTTGGAAGCATTCTATTTTGATTCAATGTGTGTTTGACTAACTTGATGTGACCTTGGTTGGTTTGGATACTTTATTGCAAGACACTTCTGTCAGTCCTGGCAGAACCTTCGGGTTACACGGGCGGAACCCATTCTAGGGTTCCGCCGAATCCGCCAGGCTGCTGTTTGGTTTTGTTATAAATATCAAACCACTTGCTAGTTTTTCTCTTGATGACTTTGAACATACATTCTCTCTATCATAAAACACATATCTAGATCAGTAGCAAACAATGTAGAAACACACATGAGTCACCCTTTCAATAATGATCATAATGCTTCTAACATTCATCTTTGTTGTAAGCATATCATACTTCATGATCCACCAAGAAGGTTACAAGATCTTGAAGTCATCATTCATTAAAGCATTCCAACATATGAAGATTCAAGGGCACTTGACATCCTCAATGATTGAAGACTTCTTATTCAAGAAGTTCATGTAGATTAGTCATTCATATCCATTAGACTTTTATGTCTTGGATCATCATTGTATCATCACAATATAGTTTAGATGGTTTATGTGTTTGTTCCATAAAAGACAAGGTTTTTATGTTGGGCCACAAAACATAGCGGGAGTGGTTGTACCCTTGGTAAAGAACTCGACATCTAGCTTAGTGTCGGAAATATTGTATAAGCGACGATAAGAGTGGTTGTACCTTGTAAAAGAACTCGGTATCTAGCTTTGTACCGGATAAAGTGTAAGCGACGATTGTAAGGTTTTCTCCGCCGAGAAGGGAGGTTGTTGATCTAGTGAAGTAACTCTCGAGTTGGGTACTCGAGGAGTGGAGTAGGGCGGAGAGGAGATCCGTGACCGAACCACTATAAATCCTTGTGTTTAGTTTGCACTTTCCTTTTACTTATTGCTTTACTTTAATGTTTGCATTATGTGATTGTTTGTGTTGTGACTTGTTGATTGTACTTGTGTGATAACATGTTTTAAGTTATGTTAGTCATAAACTACAAGTAACATCTTTCATATTAGAACAACCTAAAAATGGACATTTGATACTGTGGAAAACTAGAAGGGGGGTTGAATAGTTTACCATTTAAAATCTTTTTAACTTGTTAAGTTAGCTTTGAAACTTTCCGTTTGATCAAAGATATATACACAAACACAATATATAACATGCAAGTAAATGAAAGAAACGATCAAACCACAACACGAGTATTTATCGTGGTTCGGCTACAAGGACTCTTTTTCCTTGCCCTACGTCCACGCCCCGAGTATCCAACTCGAGAGTTTCTTTCGCTAGTCAACAAGCTCCTTTCACCGGCGGAGAAAACCTTACACGTCGCTTAAATGTCGAGTTCTTTACCAAGGGTACAACCACTCCCGTTAGTTCTTTTACAAGGGTACAACTACTCCCGATACACTTTGTATTTTGAGGACTAAAATACTAACCGATCACTACTGAAATAACACAATCAAATGAAGTGTAAAGTACACAAGTCTACACAATGCTAAGCTAACAAGTCTTGCAACGTTGTGTTGAATACTTGTTAATTTTAGTGAGCTCGTGAATCTCTTTGCTACAAAAAGAAACTTCACATATGAAATGTTAAGAGGTTAGATGAAAGAATGAATGTGTGTGTGTAAAATATGATGTAAAGTGATAAGCCGAAAATCAACTTGTGGCTTGGTATTTATAGCCAAACCTTCTGCAGGTCTGGCGGATCAGGCGGACCCCTCAGAAGGGTTCCGCCCGTGTACCCCCAGGGTACCGCCGGGCTTGCAGTTGGTTTTGCAATAAATCTTGCAAACCAAACAAAGTCACATCTCATTACTCCTTGCAAACCAAACAATGTCACATCTCATAATATCAAGTCAAACACTAAACTTGCAAGCAACAACTTAGTAAGTCAAACACATTTCTTTCCATAAATGTATAATGACAAAACTTGCCATAAATGTGATGTGACAATTCTATTTTTAGAAAATAAAAAGTGTTGTGTTTTATGAAATGTAAAATGTAGCAAAAGTCTAGTTTATGCAAGTCTTTAAAACTAAGATTATGTTTTACATAGAAACTAAAGTTTACATTTGTCATTAACAAAACTTAGCGAAGATCGTAAAATATAAATAACGTTTTTAGGCGATATTTGTATTAACAATCTCCCCCTTTTTGTTGATGACAAAACATAAACTTTGTTTTTAAGTAACTCACAAAATCTTGGTGTTTAAGACTTTAAAAAAAATTATATTAAACTTGTTTTGCTTAAGTGATGAAAATCATATTAAGTTTTGAAGGTTTAATATATTTCTCCCCCTTTTGTCGAAACAAAAAGTAGAGTAGCGAAGCGGAAAATGCACTTGCTCCCCCTTGCTTGTTACTCCCCCTAAAAGGAGTGCCAAGGAGGGAAACATGGATTTTGATCCTACAAAAAATAGTTAGTTGGTGATATATATAGCCAAGCTTGTAGTTACCACACACATTGCAACCATAATGACAACATAAAAATGATCAACCAACAATGCACGAAAGTAAGTAGAAAGAAATAGCATTCCAAGTAAAATTTTGACTTATAAAAGTCAAAGGACAAGAAATGGGAAATATTCTTCTACTTCTAAAAACTTAAAAAATAACCAAGAAAGAAAAATAAAAGCCTATTTTCCTAAATTGGGGCAAACGGCCTCCAAATGGTTGTCTAGGATTTGTTTGGGTGGGATAGAGCATCCAAACGTTCTATGACGTGTTGGAATGCAAACCGGGTTTCATCTTGGAGTTGGTGAAGCAACGTTTTGATGCTTGCACCCATTTGCTCACAATTTGAGCAAACATGGGGATGCGTGGGTGGAAATGGGTTGGTTTTGGTTTCTTGGTTTGAGGGTTTGTTGGTTTTTGGTTCTTGGGTGGTTGATGGGTTTGGTATTGAGTCAAGCAAGGTGGTTTGAAATTCCATTGCTTGATGGAGGTGGTTTTCAACCATGTTTTGTATATCCTCATATGAAGGAAAGAAAGACTCAAAGGTTTGAGCTTGAGAGTGTGGTGGAGTTGGGTGATCATGGTTTTCAAAGTTTGGTTCTCCATAAAGAGGACCATGGATGTCATGGTAGATGGGGTGAAACAACAATGGTTTGGGTTGATGGTACACTTGTTGTGGTTGTTGAGTGTGGTTAAGAAGCTCATTTTGGTCAAGAATTGACCTTGGTGATTCATTTGCAAAAAGTGGTGGTTGTGTAGGTCTTGGTGGAAGATCATTTAGATCTTGGACAAAAGGGTGTGGTGATGTGGGAGGAGACCCAAAGAACTCCATAGGTTCAATTTTGGGTAATGGTGATGGTGATGAAGTTTTGGATGGTTGGGTTGGAGCACTTGGTGGAGTTGGGTCAATGGGTGATTTAGTAGGTGGTGGAGTGAGCTCATTGGGTTCATTGGGTGATGGTGATGGAGATGCAAGGTTCAAAAAGTGTTCATTTTTTATAGGTGAGGTGAATTCATCCGAAGATGACGAGCTTAGGTTGATGGGTTGATTAGACCATAGTGGTTTAACACTTATCCGGGCGGTTTTCCGGATGGGTCGTGATGGTTGAGAGGTGATTGTTGACTTAGTCATGGTGAAAAATGGTTTAGAAGTTAAGAAATTGTGATGAAGAAGGTGTGATTTGATAGTGTTTAGGATGGCTTAATTTATAGTGTTGAAGGATTGTGGAAAGGAGTGTTTGGATTTGATGTTAGTCCATACAAAAATGGAGGTTCCTAATGATTTGGAGAACTAATTGTGGGTTGTCATATCATGGAAGTCAATCCAATGAAAATGGTGAAGTGAGAAGACAAGTTTTGCACTAAATGCTTAGTGGTTTTGGTAGATTTGTTAGAGTATAAATCTCAGGGATTTCAAGGAACCTTTAAAAGGGTTTCTTCCTTTATGTGTGAAGGGTCCTTGAGGTTGTTATGGCTATTTTTGAATTTTGGCGGGAAATGGTTTTGGTTAAGTTTATGGAAGGAGAAGTACCCTATTATGCTAAAAACATTGCAGGAAATGGGTCTCTATCTAAAAGGATTGGATTTTGGTGTTTGGATGTTGAAATGTTGAAAACAAAAACAAAAATTCTGCAGGCTTCTGGCGGCACCCTCAGAATACACTGGCGGAACCCATTTGAGGGTACCGCCTGGTCCGTTGGGCCATTTCTGGGATTCCCAGAAAATACACTGGCGGAACCCAATTTTGGGTACCGCCAGATCCGCCAGAGCTCCAAAAATAGGCAGTCCGCGTTTTTGACCCGCGAGATGATTTTCAAAATTTTCGAAAACTCCTAAAATAAAAAAGATAAGGCATTTCTGGTTAGGCAATGCAAAAAATAGACACGTAAACACACATTTCATAGGACTTTGACCTTGAGGTCGAGAATTTCACTATACTTAGTGAAAATATCATAAACTTGAAAATTTGACAACTTGCCAAGAGTTGTCTACCTGCATCAAAGTTAGATACTACATGTTCCAAATTGTATCAAACATTGTACTAACACACAAATACATCACAAATATTGTTTAAACGACCAAATTTGTTCAAATATCACCTAATGCCAAACACTCCTACACACCCGCTCTCATTGACGGTCAATCTTGTTCTTGAGCTTTCCAAGGAACCTTCCAAGATTCTTAAACATCCCCTTTGTTTGCTTGAACTCCGCCGACTCGTTTGGAATATCCGGAAGTTGGGATAGGTATTCAGGAGGTGGGAGCCTAGAGTTTGGCAAATTGTCATCTTCACTCATTGAGGAAGACGATGATGAGGTAAGAGGATGAGGACGTTTTCCTTGGGCTTTGTAGACTCTCTTCTCACTAAATGGAACAAAGGTGTGTGGAATGAGAGTGTAGTCAAGACGAAGACCATTTGGAGTTGGTGGAATGGGTGAGATGAACCTAAAGAGACGGGTCAAGAGCATTCCATACGACATAGCCGTTGTGCCATGCACGGGAATGTCGGCCATTCTCTTGGCCATGTAGTAGGCAAGGTTGAAGGGTTGCCTAACGGACAAGGAGTAGAGCATGTAACAAAGGCAAAGGTTGATATGATCTCGGTTTCCTATTGTGCTAATGACATTGGCTCTAAGGACTTCCTCCCATTTCTTGAATTGGGGCTTAAGTTCATTCATTTCCATTCCATATGGGTCCTTATCGACCTCATTTCCCGAGCGGGTTCTCCTAGTGTTGGTGGTCCTAACAAAGAGGTGGTCACGGAGTACATCTTTTGAGACAATGGGTGTGTCATAAGGATGGATACGGTCTTGGAGGTTGTCAAGAGTTGAGAGGGAGTGCAGGTCGGAATAGAGGCAAGTACCACGGTTTGGGACACCTAGGATTTGAGCAAACTCCTCAAGAGTGAAGGAGTATTGATGACCACTAACTCTAAAGTTGATAGACATTTGACCATAATCATCTGTGGAGAGGACGGAGGATGCATAGAACTCTAGAATGAATCTAGGACAAATAGGCTCGTCGATATTCAAAAGACACTCAAAGTTGATTGTGGCAAATTCGGCGTAAAGGTTTGTGCCTTCTAGGAAAGACGGGTCAATGGTTCTACCCTCATGGACATAGTGTTTTTCTAAGGCTTTGAAAACATTGACTTGGTTTGGGGTAAGGCCTTTGGTTTTGTGGTGTTTTGGTAGGTACTTAATGGTGTCCTTGTGGTCGTAGTGGGTTAGAGGAGGCATGATGATTCCTAGAACAACAAAATTTCACATTTTAGTTTAAGTAAACTACTATTATAATGTGGATGTTCTAGTGTGTTCCTATATGAAAACAATGTGGAGGTGCGGTTATCTTGACTCATTTTGATGCTTCAAAAATCGTTTTATGCAAGTTTTGTTATAAAACAAAAGATAACCCAAACACTCCTAATTCAATGTAGCTTCGTTTGAATGTACCCGAAAATACATATTGGTTATGTATTCCCTTTAGCATTCAAGAGACATTATGCAAGTGATGTTT
Organism: Artemisia argyi; assembly: GCA_030686995.1. Lineage (NCBI taxonomy): Eukaryota > Viridiplantae > Streptophyta > Magnoliopsida > Asterales > Asteraceae > Artemisia > Artemisia argyi. The sequence continues at coordinate 100,873 of JARVZY010012397.1, read as the reverse complement.
TAAACATAACGTTTTGATTTTGTATTCTCAATGTGAGACGAAAAAATATTTGTCCTACTTGTGAGAAATTTTTGGAAAAATTTAATGTGGGGTGTTTTAGCAAACATGTTTATACTAAGTAAGAATGCAATTCCTAACTATGGGAAACATGATTAGTTTTGTTAAACACCTAATCTTATGCATGAGTTTCTCAAGTTAATGCATAACCCCAAGTTTTTGTTTTTGTGCAAAAAAATAGAATTCCTAGACTCAGATCAGGATTGTAATCAAGTTTAGAATACTTACAATGATGATTGATTAGCAATGTAAATGAAAGGAAGACCAAGAATTCGTAGGTATGGATGGATGGTAAAGTGAATAGTAGCAGTTTGAAAGTGGTGGTATGAGATAATGTGTGTTTGGTTTAATATAAACAAAAAAATGATTCTGCAGGTCGGCGAACACGGCGGACCCCTGAAATGGGTTCCGTCCGTTGTGTCTGAGGGTTCCGCCGACCCTGCTGAGAAAAAGAGTTATGGATTTGTTTTAATTTTTGTGATTTTTGTCTAATGTCCAGAACTACAATGTAGGTTCCATGAGTCCTAAGCCTAGCCTAAGAAGGTTAAAAGGTTCACGTTTAAGGGGTTTTGTGAGAATGTCGGCTATGTTGTCTTCGGAAGAAACTTTCTCAATTGAGATATTTCCTTTTTGAACGTTGTCACGAAGGAAATGATGACGTATTTCAATATGTTTGGTACGAGCATGTTGAACCGGGTTTTTGCTAAGATCAATGGCACCTTTGTTGTCACAAAGAATTGTGATATCGTTGAGTTGAATTCCGTAGTCGACAAGAGCTTGCTTCATCCAAAGAGCTTGTTGACATGCCTTTCCGGCCGAAACGTACTCGGCTTCAATTGTTGAGATAGCAAGAGCCGTTTGCTTCTTAGAGAACCATGAGGTGAGACAATGTCCAACAAAAGTACTAATACCACTTGTACTTTTTCTATCGACATAGTCACCGGCATGATCCGAGTCGGCATACACTATGGTGTTTATTCCCGTTCCTTTGGGATATCATAGACCTAAATGTGTAGTGCCCTTAATATACATAAAAATCCTTTTAACGGCTTCGAGATGGGTAGTCTTAGGATCTTCTTGAAAACGAGCACATAGACAAACGCTAAACATAATGTCGGGTCTACTAGCCGTTAGGTAAAGTAGACTACCAATCATACCTCTATATTTAGTGCTATCTACGGATTCACTTTCCTCATCCTTTGTGAGTTTAGTTTCCGTGGACATGGGTGTTTTGATTGGTTTCGAATCTTCTAATCCAAATTTCTTAAGCATGTCCTTAATATATTTAGATTGGTTAAAGAAGATACCATCTTCTAGTTGTTTAATTTGGAGTCCTAGGAAAAAGTTGAGTTCTCCCATCATACTCATTTCAAACTCGTCATGCATGATTTTTGAGAAATCCACACATAATTCTTGACAAGTTGATCCGAATATAATGTCATCAACATAGATTTGGACTATGATAATATGTGAATCTTTCTTCTTAGTGAAGAGAGTATTATCAACTAAGCCCATGGTATACTTATGGTCAACTAGGAAGGTTTTAAGTCGATCATACCATGCTTTTGGAGCTTGCTTAAGTCCGTAAAGAGCCTTTTTAAGTTTGTAAACATGATTTGGTTTTTCAAAATCGATGAAGCCCGGTGGTTGAGCAACATACGCATCTTCATTAATGACTCCGTTTAGAAATGCACTTTTGACGTCCATTTGAAAGAGTTTGAAATTATGTGCACATGCATATGCAAGTAAGATTCTAATTGACTCGAGCCTAGCAACCGGAGCAAAATTTTCATCGTAGTCAATGCCTTCTTGTTGGTTATATCCTTGTGCAACTAACCTAGCTTTGTTTCTAGACACAATTCCATTTTCATCCATTTTATTACGAAATACCCATTTTGTTCCAATTATAGTTTGACTCTTTGGCTGAGGAACTAATGTCCATACATGATTCCTAACAAATTGGTTTAACTCTTCTTGCATTGCAATTACCCAAGACTCATCTTTAATGGCTTCATTAATATTTTTAGGTTCAATGGTTGACACGAAACAAAAGTAGTTGCTTTCATTTTGAACTTTTGACCTTAGTGTTCTTTCGTTAATGTTACCAATGACACCATCTAATGGATGACTTTTAGATTCTTTGACATTGACAAGTTCTTTGTTTAATAGTTCGTCTTCCTTGTCATCACTTAAAATTTCTTGATTTTCTATTGCTTGGCTTTCAACTAAGTCATCATCTACCAAAGGTGATGTCTTAGAGGGAGGTGGACTCTCGTCAAATGTTACGTTCAACGATTCCTCGACTCTTAAGGTTTCTTTGTTCAAAACAATGTATGCTTTACTATTTTGTGAATATCCAAGAAATACACCCTCATAAGACTTTGGGTCAAATTTGGTGAGATAATCCTTGGTGTTAAGAATGAAACATTTACTCCCAAACACTCTAAAGTATCCTAATGTAGGCTTTTTACCTTTATATAGTTCATAAAGAGTTTTATTCAAAAATGGTCTAATTAAGACTCGATTTAAAATGTACGTTGATGTGTCAACGGCATTACACCAAAACTTTTGTGGAATGTTTTGTTCATTAAGCATTGTTCTACTCATCTCTTGCAATGTACGGTTTTTACGTTCTACTACACCATTAGATTGAGGAGTGCGTGGAGCCGAAAAGTTATGAGTTATACCATTATTATCACAAAAGTTTCCAAATTGAAATTCATTATCAAATTCACGACCGTGATCCGTTCTAATAGACACAATATTAGACCCTACTTGATTTTGAATTTTCTTACTTAGAATTTCAAATTTATCAAAAGCTTCATTTTTACTTTTCAAAAATTTTGTCCAAGTATATCTTGAGTAATCATCAACTATGACCAAAGTGTAGAAGTTACCTCCATAACTTTGTATAGCGGATGGACCAAATAAATCCATATGCAAAAGTTCTAGACACCTAGATGTAGAAACCAAGTTTTTAGCCTTATGGCTATTATGGACTTGTTTACCGACTTTGCAAGCATCACAAAAGTGTTGGTCATATTTCAACTTAGGTAGGTTTCGAACTAAGTCTTTAGAGGAGAGGTTTTGGATTAGTCTCATGTTAGCGTGTCCTAAACGTCTATGCCATAAAGTTGAAGATTCATCTAATGAGGTAAGACAAAGTTTGTCTCTAGATGTTGGATCCATCTTCATGACATATACGTTATTCTTAAGGACACCTTTGGCTATGGTTATACAATCTTTAAGTATTTTACTTCCGTTTTCACTAAAAAGAACATTATACTTATTACGACAAAGTTGACTAATACTAAGGAGATTAAAACCTAAGTTATCAACATGAGCTACATCATCTATAAAAAGGGAGTCATGAGAGATTGTACCTTTTCCGATGATTTTGCTCTTAGCATTACTACCAAACGTAACATTACCTCTGTCACATTTGTGATAAGAAGTGAAGAGGCTTTTGTTACCCGTCATGTGCCTTGAACAACTGCTATCTTTAATCCATTCATCCGGTTCCAAACAAACTTTGAGGCACACCTATTTTATGAAAAACACTCAAACATTTGGTCCCCAATTTCTCATGGGTCCATTTTGGTTAAGCATACCATTAACTTGTTCCAAGTATGAAAATAGAGCATAAGGGTTCCATGGCATGTAGTTTGGAGTTTGGTAATGTCTAGGAGTATTTTGGTTCCAAACATGTTGGTAGTTTGGTCGAGCGTTGAAGTTGCTCTTTGGAAAGGGGCGTTTGGGAATTTGAGTCTTAGGTCTTGGTTGAGTAGTCTTAGCTCTAAATTCATTTTTACTAAGTCCTACTCTAGTTTTAAACACAGGTTTTGTTCCATTTTTGTTTGTAACTTTAACAAATTTTGAACGATCCGATGTGGATGGGGTTACTGCTGCAGCAGACCTGGCGGAACCTTCGGGTCCAACGGGCGGAACCCTGGATTGGGTTCCGTCTGATCCGCAGGCTGCTGTAGCAATTTTATTTATTTCTTGTGCAATCTTTTCTTGTTTCGTTTGACCCTTTGAAGTTTCTATTTTCGTAAATCCTAGTCCTGTTTTATCAAAGGGTGACTTTTGAAGTTTCATAATTTCATCCGCACAAGAAATACTCTTATCGAACTTCTTAAACTTTGTGGTTTGTTTTATTAGATCATTTTGAGTGATTTTGAGTTTCTCAACTTCTAGTTTAAGCTCTTCACATGATTTACAAGGTGTGTCAATACCTTTACTCTTTTCTAATCTCTTGGCTTTTTCTTTTAACTCATAAACTTCATTTTCTAAAAACTCCTTTTTAGTTTTCAAAAATTTATTTTTGTTTATGATTTTTAAGCTCAATTCACAAAGTTTGTTATATTCTTTTTGTAAAGTTTCATCATCAATAGAGGAGTAAGATGAGTCGGAGAATACCTCATTTGAGTTGTGAGCCATGAGAGCAATATCGTCATTCTTTGGCTTATCGTCATCTCCTTCATAGTCACTCCAAGCACCACCCACAAAAGCTTGTTGAGGTTTGCTCTTGGGTGGTTTTGGACATTCTCCTACAAGATGACTTGTGTCTCCACACCTATAGCATTTTCTTTCAACCTTTCCTTTCCTATCATCACGATCTTTTCGGAAAGTTTTCTTGTCATCTTTAGGTTGTCTTACAAACTTTCCTCTTCTACGAAAGAACTTCTTGAAGTCTCTAACGGCCATAGCATATTCCTCATCATCACTATTCGAAGTAGATTCTTCATCATCACTTGATTGGACTCTAGCTTTCAAGGCAATGAACTTAACTTTTTCTTTCTTGCCTCTAACTAGTTCCGAATCTTTTTCCATTACCATTTCATGAACTTTGAGGTTTCCAATTAGCTCATCAAGTGACATGCTTGAAAGATCTTTGGATTCTTCAATTGCCTTCACTTTTGCTCTCCACTTTGGATGGAGTGCTCTAAGAAATTTCCTGACAAAGTTCTTACTACAAAAAGATTCATCAAGTGCTTTAAGTGAAGTAATAATAGTATTAAACCTAGCAAAAGCATTATCAATAATCTCATCTTCGGAAATAACAAATTGTTCATATTGTTGAACAAGAAGATCAATTTTGTTATCTTAAACTAGTGAGTTTCCTTGATGAGTGACAATTAAAGATTGCCAAATATCTTTGGCGGTTTTACACAAAAAGACTCTTTCATATTCTTTCTTAGGCAAAGCATTGTAAAGCATCATTTTAGCTTCATTATTTTTACCAATTAATTTCTTTTGATCATCATCTTTAATGTTAGTAACTACGTTATCACCATCAATGATTATATACCACAAATCTATATCTTTAGATTTTACGTAAGTTTCAAAACGATTTTTCCAATATATAAAACCATTTGCTTCAAAGAGTGGTGGTCTTTGCATAGATTTCCCTTCTTTGTAATTTTCAAAATCCATGGATCGTTTCAAGTTTTAAAACACAATATATTTTAAAAGCTTGAGTAACGTAGCTCTTGATGCCAATTGTGGAAAACTAGAAGGGGGGTTGAATAGTTTACCGTTTAAAATCTTTTTAACTTGTTAAGTTAGCTTTGAAACTTTCCGTTTGATCAAAGATATATACACAAACACAATATATAACATGCAAGTAAATGAAAGAAACGATCAAACCACAACACGAGTATTTATCGTGGTTCGGCTACAAGGACTCTTTTTCCTTGCCCTACGTCCACGCCCCGAGTATCCAACTCAAGAGTTTCTTTCACTAGTCAACAAGCTCCTTTCACCGGCGGAGAAAACCTTACACGTCGCTTATACTTTTACCGACACTAAGCTAGATGTCGAGTTCTTTACCAAGGGTACAACCACTCCCGTTAGTTATTTTACAAGGGTACAACTACTCCCGATACACTTTGTATTTTGAGGACTAAAATACTAACCGATCACTACTGAAAATACACAATCAAATGAAGTGTAAACTACACAAGTCTACACAATGCTAAGCTAACAAGTCTTGCAACGTTGTGTTGAATACTTGTTACTTTTAGTGAGCTCGTGAATCTCTTTGCTACAAAAAGAAACTTCACATATGAAATGTTAAGAGGTTAGATAAAAGAATGAATGTGTGTGTGTAAAATATGATGTAAAGTGATAAGCCAAAAATCAACTTGTGGCTTGGTATTTATAGCCAAACCTTCTAGAGGTCTGGCGGATCAGGCGGACCCCTCAGAAGGGTTCCGCCCGTGTACCCCCAGGGTACCGCCGGGCTTGCAGTTGGGTTTGCAATAAATCTTGCAAACCAAACAAAGTCACATCTCATTACTCCTTGCAAACCAAACAATGTCGCATCTCATAATATCAAGTCAAACACTAAACTTGCAAGCAACAACTTAGTAAGTCAAACACATTTCTTTCCATAAATGTATAATGACAAAACTTGCCATAAATGTGATGTGACAATTCTATTTTTAGAAAATAAAAAGTGTTGTGTTTTATGAAATGTAAAATGTAGCAAAAGTCTAGTTTATGCAAGTCTTTAAAACTAAGATTATGTTTTACTTAGAAACTAAAGTTTACATTTGTCATTAACAAAACTTAGCGAAGATCGTAAAATATAAATAACGTTTTTAGGCGATATTTGTATTAACAGATACAACAAGTTAAAAGTTTTTAAACGGTAAACTATTCAACCCCCTCCTAGTTTTCCACATATAAAAGATGAATTGGATGATATCGACTTCTCTTGTCCGTTTATTGTTGATGATGTTGATACATGTGATTGCCCACTCAGGTAATTTTTTTGTTTGATCTACTCAAAATTATGCCAAATGTATGTATTATTTGTGAATGCAGTTTTGATCTTACATTACTGGAGGTGATGCTGTCCATTACAGAGTTGTCTAGATTTTTTAATCTCTCTTTGTTTAGCATTTCTTAGTACACATTTGAATGCAGTTTCTGACAACGTAGAAAATAACCTTAATCAATGTCTCAAACTCTTTTAGTCTTCTATAGTGGAAATAGTATTCATCTTGACTGTAATACTTCACAAGTCACAAAGCTCTGGATCTTGTGGTCGGGTTGGGTGTTCTGTTTTGGGTTTGGTATTGTGAACTTGAATCTGAAGGTCTATCTCCATGCCTTCCATAGACGTTAGGGGATATTCTAATAGTTTTTATCTCTAGTACACCAAAACCATTAATGAACTGAACTTGAAAAAGAAAAGATAGGAGAAGAATAAACTAGCTGGAAGACATGTAGTCTTCAGATAGGGCTGTTGGGATATGTCAAAGGAGATTGTTGATATGGATGATTCGTAAGCCCATAGTTTCTTTTTTGGAAAGGAAGCAGTCCTTATAGGAGATGGATTATGTATTAGTCTGCTGACCCACAAATTGATTTAGGAAGAGGGCTAGAGACGGTAAAAGAAGTACCAACAGTATGGTGCGAGATTATAACTGAAGATGATTCTTCGTAAGCCCATAGTTTCTTTTTTGGAAAGGAAGCAGTCCCAATAGGAGATGGATTATGTTTCAGTCTGCTGACCCACAAATTGATTTAGAAAGAGGGATAGAGACGATAAAATAAGTACCAACAGTATGGTGCGAGATTATAACTGAAGATGATTCATGTAATCCATGACTAACTAGTTGTTTTGGTTACCATATGATGAGGCGAAAAATGATCCATTTTTAGGGGGTCATTTAAGCCCGAATCCGAATTTATTTGATCAAATATTGCCCTAAATCGTTCCTTTTGTGATTTTAGGTACTTTGGGAGTGAAATCTGGAAAAGGAAGCAATTCGGACGTTTTTGGAGCATAAAAGTGAAGAAAACGCCAAAGTCTTAATTTTCCTTGCTGGGAACAGTAGGTGACGGCGTCAAGAGTAGTTCCCTGACGGCGTCAAGAGTAAAATTCCATGACGATCCAGAAGAGATTTGACGGCGTCATGAAGGTAGGGCGTCAAGAGTAAAAGTCATGACGGCCTGGAAATGATTTGTACTTGACGGCGTCAAATGTAGATCTAGGCAGTCCGAGAATTGTTTTGGCGGCGAGGTGACGGCGTCACCTAATTGGTCTTGACGCCGTCAGAACCCTTTTCCTATATATAGTTTTCTAATTTTTCACATTTAAAATAGAGAAGTTTTGGGAGAAACCCTAAGTACGATTTTGGTGTAACTTTACAGGTTTTTCAAGGGTTCCAACCCCTTGATACCTTGCATGTTTAATCAAGATAAGTGTTCTTCTAATTCAATCAATATGTCTATGTGTTGGTTGTCTATATCATGTTCTTGTCTTAATTCCATCATGCTAGGCTAGATCTATCTTGTGTTTGCTTAGATCTAATGAAACCTAGATATTGATTATGTGTTGATTACTTGTTTATTCTTGTCTTGGATGAATGATTTATATGTTAGGCTTAAGAAAACTGGCAGATCTCCAATTGGTAACATGCTTGAACGTCTTAAGAAACATGAACCAACGCGCACTAGGTCTTTATTGGTTGTATTTAATGCATGAGCCACTGTTTACAATCCCTATAGTTGTGTTGGGCATGGTGTAGGAGGAGATAAGAGCTCATAGAATTGGGGAGTTATGTGTGCCGCCCCATGAATGGTATTAAGGAATACGATCCGTCATCCATGCAATTATAACAAGTAATTAACGTGTAAAAGATGTCTAGGGAGTAGTGAAATCTAAGTAAGCACATTTTCTCCAATTACTGCTCACAACTTTAGTATAAATTAGTTTATTTTCATTTCTAGTATTTTATTTTGATTGCATCTTAGTATTGGGTTAGTTGAATAGCAACTAATTCCGCCCAAGTCCTTCAAACCCGAGATTTTTAATTGCTTTCTATAAAATATAAAAACACAAAAATAATCATCCCTCACCTTTAGAACTAGTATTTAGGCTTTCTAATCCTAGCGACACTATTCCTAAGCTGAACGATCAATCCCCCGGTACTTGTCACTATATTATACTACAACGATCAGGTACACTGCCTGGTGGGGGTTGTAAGCTTCTCAAGATCCCTTGAGAGGTAAAGCCTGTTGTGATTCCCACGCATCAAGTTTTTGGCGCCGCAGCCCGGGGAATAGTTATTGTCTAGGTTAGAATTTCTTTTTATTAGGTCTACTTGCTAGATTCCTTTCTAGTAAGATTTTATTTTTATTATTTTTAGGTCTTCTTTAGTCTATCTCATTTCTTTGTGTTTTTGTTCGTAACTCTTTACCATCCGACATCATGGAAGGTGGTAACATCTTTGAACCCATCATCCCACCACAACAAAACCCACCATTAGAACCCCTTAGGCCCCGAACCTTAGGAGAGTATTCCCAACCTAGCCACCAAGGCTACCGAAACACCATTGAGCTCACCGGAGCCAATGTGACCCCCTTGCGATCCGACACCATCCGGTTGGTGCAAAGCGGATGTGCATTCCATGGACTTCGTTCCGAAGATCCAAACCAACATCTTAAGGACTTTCTCAAAATCGTAGATTCCATAGACCTAGGTGTTGAAACTAGAGAGACTACCCGTTTACACCTATTCCAATTCTCTCTACGGGATCAAGCTAGTCAATGGCTTGAGCGTTTACCCGCGGGATCCATCACCACATGGGATGATCTCACCACTCGTTTCCTTGCTCAATTTTTCCCACCGGGAAGAACTACTAAGCTTAGAAATGACATCTTGATGTTCCAACAACGTCAAAATGAATCTCTTTATGAAGCATGGACTCGTTTCAAGGACTTACTCCAAAAAGTCCCTCATCATGGCATAGATCTTTGGCTCCAAGTCCAAATCTTTTATGACCATATCGACATCTCCACAAGGCGAGCCATTGACCAATCGGCCGGTGGTAAGCTACGTGATCTTAGTGCGGAACAATCATGGGAACTCATAGAAGATCTTGCTCTCTATGACAACGAAAGTTGGAATGATCCCCGTGATTTGAACAAAACGGTCAAGGCAATATCTTTGCCTTCGAACAATTCTAGCACTCCCGACCGTAGGATCATGGAACTTGAGGACCAAGTCAAGTTTCTCATGAAATCTTACGAAGCTCCTAAGCCTTCAAGCCAAGTGAACAAAATCACTTCTTCATGCGAATTATGTAGTGGTCCCCATGACACTCGTGATTGTGTGGAACTCCCCGGAACAGCTTTTGCGGACTACGCGTCCACGCGTACCGACGAAGCGGGAGATAAGTGGTACACTTTCAAGCCCGAGCCAAACACTTACGGTGATTCATACAACCCCTCTTGGAAAAATCACCCAAACCTTAGGTGGAAACAAAATCAACCCAATTCGTCCAACCCACCAAATCGTTACCAACCAAACGGTCCACCATCCAACCGTACTTTCAACAACAATCCTCCTAACAACTATGGTAGTACCAACAATCTTGAAGGATTGATGTCAAAGTTCATGGCATCTCAAGAAGCTCGCATAGCCAGGTTTGAAACCGAATCCAACCAACAACAAACGGAGATGACCAACAAGATTGACAACTTGTTGAAAGCCCTCAACAACCAAGCGTTAATCACACCTAGGAAGGACACTAGGGACACCAATAGTGGAATCCAAATTAAGGATCCCTCATCATCCAAACATGTCCACTTTGTCAATGTTGTCACCATTAAGCCGATAGATAAGGAGATAGAGAAGAGTGACAAGGATGAAGTTAGAGTAGAAGCCGAGATTAAGGATGAGAGTAGGGAAGTTAAGGTTAACAAGGAAGAGGAGTTAGAGGAGGTAGAGCCTATAGAAAAATACTTTGATAAGTTGCCCACCGAGGAAGAACGGGAGTACCATAAGGATCTATTCGATAGTCCCGAGAGACCATATATCTTCGGCACACCCCTTATCAAAATGGGAGATCCCTCTAACATTAACCTCCCATGCAATATCGGGCACATGCATATATGGAAAGCTTGCATCGACCCTAGATCCCCCGTTAACATCATGACTAGGACTTATTACAATTGGGTAATGAAGAAGCGACTTAACTTTAGGATGATGCCCAACAAGAATCTGATAAGTAATTTTGCGGGAAGGGTGAAGGGATTACATGTGATTATAGGGAATCTCACCTATGAGATCGATTTTATGATAGTGGAAGACACTCGTCCGGTGATAGATGCTTGCCTAAGCCAAATAATATTCGGAAAACCATTTGTTGAGGCCACTAGGATGAGTTATGATCCGACTCTAGGGATAGTTAGATTTAAGGAAGAGAACGATGAGGTTGCCTATCAAATGCCCTACAAGATTGAGCAATACCGCCTTCTCTCTAATTTCGAAAAAGAACACAAGCAAGCGGCTTATTATAGGAATGAGGAGGATAGACGTAGAGGAGTAGAATATGTAAAGAATAGGATGCTTGGTTTCTATAAAGAATGCTTACAACTAGGTCTGGAATACAAAACTGGTTTAGAAGACGACCTAGAGAATGGAACCAATGATGAGGTCACGTAGTAACCCATGACCTTGAGTCTAGCTACAAGACTCGTAAATAAAGAAAAGCGCTTCTTGGGAGGCAACCCATGTTTTGTGTGATTTTATTTTTGTTTGTTTGTTATTTGCTTCCGTATGCATGCTTTATTTTTATTGTTGGTAGATCATGTTTCTAAACTAAATGTGGAAATACTTTACTTTGTTGTTTGGCCTAGTCTTAACTCCACCTAAAGGTATTTTTGCAAAAGATAAGTGTAAGGGGAAACCCCAAATATGTTTTCAAGAAACAAACCGATCATGATTCTCCACAATATTAAATGAACATGTATATTCGTATTTGTTAGAGTCAAATGCTTGTATTGAGTCATAATGAAGTTTTGCAGGATTTTCCAGGAAGTAGGACCAAGTTTTTCCAGAAATTTTCCGGAAACTTAACATAAGAATTTCTGCAGGTCAATTCTGACGGCGTCAGGAGTTTACTCTTGACGGCGTCAGGTGTAAAAATCTGGAAATTTTACCGGTTTTGTTTTTCTAACGGAGTCTTATGGTTTTTGTGAATTATTAAGTTTTATAATCTCCAGGAGATCTGCAAACTTCATTCCACAAGCATTATATCTTATCTTGTTTTCTAGGATTTAGTAACTTATATAGGATGCTGCCGATTTTACGCGAGGTTGTCTTGTCTATTTTGTCAGGTTTTACAGGTTATGTATGACAAGAAGATGATTTATATTCTGGAAGGGAAGCTTTGATTGTTCATTTTCTTGGAGGAAGATTTAACCTGGCCAACCTATTATCCATACCGAGCGAATCAGGGGAGTATTTGATTTCATTCTCTTTACTTTTTCACTTTTACATTCTTTACTTGAACATTGGGGACAATGTTCATCTTAAGTGTAAGGGGAGGGTAAAAAGATGATACCTTACATACGCACTTTCGCTTGAGTTTGCTTTGTTTAATGGTAGATGTGTAATAAAACTATGAGAAATACTTGTTAGTGTAATTTTAGCGCCAAATTTAAAATTTTTTACAACATTTAGGAGTGAAACTTTAGCCATAGCAAGCGTCTCATGGATAGGAGGTTGTATGACTAGCACATAACCGTATATTCAGAAAAATTTTCCACCCAAATATGTGAGGTTCGCCTTTAGATTTGATAGGAAAAGCATTCATTATTAGTGCTTATGAGTGTACCGGTAGCATTTAGATTCTAGAACTTGCGTTAGTGATGCATCCCGAGACCGCTAGTGAGACTACATTCGTGTGGTAGGATTTACTACATGATAAGAGGCATTAGGATTACCCTTGTGTTAAACCCGTATTATAATTACTTGACCATTTAAGTCATATTACTTGGCTAGTTAAGTCAACTAATTTTTCCCACACCCTTAGCGTTGTACTCATTTTTAGTACACGAAACCCCTAGTACACTCCTCCGAGCCTATCTTTTCGTTTCTAACTTTAAGCATTTTACTTAAAGGAAGAATTTGTTACACCCCACTTAAATGTACAACCAAATCGCCTTAGCCTTCCGTGTATGCGCTCATTTTTAGTGCATTATTATTATTTGTTAAACCCTAAGTTAACTTTTTAATTGATTACATGGTTGCTAAGTCGAGTCATATCCTTGTACATTGTAAAGTATGTAAAGATTCAAGTGTAAGAGAAATGTTTATTCCCTATGATGTATTATTTTGGATGGTAGGGTAAGAGTGTATGCAAAAAAAAAAAAAAAAAAAAAAAAAAAAAAAAAAAAAAATTGAAAAAATCAAGAAAAAGAGAAAAAAAAAATAAAGAAAGGAAAAAGTGAAAAAACATACGGACTACCATCCCTTTTTATTCTATGTTCATTTTATATTTTTGTTATTTTTCATTTATTAGCTTAAGTCGAGTCTAGTCTTGGCTTAGCAACGCCATATTGTACATGTAATTAACCAAGATTGTTAACTCGCCACCAGTAAAACTTCCTTTATCCAACAAAACCGTGTATTTCATATCCCTACACCTAACGTTACAACCCTTTAAAAGACCTCTTTGATAGTTTATCCTAGGTGCTTACGCTATGTGGTGGAGGTTTGATCCTTTCCCAAGCCTATAGTAATCTATTTTGCTATGACAGGTAGTGAGAGATATCTTCCGTTTCCATATTGTAATTTACACTTTATTACACCCGAGAGATGTGAGTATCTAAACACTATTTATGAGGTGCTAGTGTATGACCTCCGTGCTTGTCTATTGGTCTTTAGTGGAACGATTATTTGTTGTAATTACTTTTATATTAGTGTTAAATGACCCCTAACTTGTGTTTTGACTAGAATAAAAGCACATTTGCTTGAGGACAAGCAAATCTCAAGTGTAAGGGTATATGATGAGGCGAAAAATGTTCCATTTTTAGGGGGTCATTTAAGCCCGAATCCGAATTTATTTGATCAAATATTGCCCTAAATCGTTCCTTTTGTGATTTTAGGTACTTTGGGAGTGAAATCTGGAAAAGGAAGCAATTCGGACGTTTTTGGAGCATAAAAGTGAAGAAAACGCCAAAGTCTTAATTTTCCTTGCTGGGAACAGTAGGTGACGGCGTCAAGAGTAGTTCCCTGACGGCGTCAAGAGTAAAATTCCATGACGATCCAGAAGAGATTTGACGGCGTCATGAAGGTAGGGCGTCAAGAGTAAAAGTCATGACGGCCTGGAAATGATTTGTACTTGACGGCGTCAAATGTAGATCTAGGCAGTCCGAGAATTGTTTTGGCGGCGAGGTGACGGCGTCACCTAATTGGTCTTGACGCCGTCAGAACCCTTTTCTTATATATAGTTTTCTAATTTTTCACATTTAAAATAGAGAAGTTTTGGGAGAAACCCTAAGTACGATTTTGGTGTAACTTTACAGGTTTTTCAAGGGTTCCAACCCCTTGATACCTTGCATGTTTAATCAAGATAAGTGTTCTTCTAATTCAATCAATATGTCTATGTGTTGGTTGTCTATATCATGTTCTTGTCTTAATTCCATCATGCTAGGCTAGATCTATCTTGTGTTTGCTTAGATCTAATGAAACCTAGATATTGATTATGTGTTGATTACTTGTTTATTCTTGTCTTGGATGAATGATTTATATGTTAGGCTTAAGAAAACTGGCAGATCTCCAATTGGTAACATGCTTGAACGTCTTAAGAAATATGAACCAACGCGCACTAGGTATTTATTGGTTGTATTTAATGCATGAGCCACTGTTTACAATCCCTATAGTTGTGTTGGGCATGGTGTAGGAGGAGATAAGAGCTCATAGAATTGGGGAGTTATGTGTGTCACCCCATGAATGGTATTAAGGAATACGATCCGTCATCCATGCAATTATAACAAGTAATTAACGTGTAAAAGATGTCTAAGGAGTAGTGAAATCTAAGTAAACACATTTTCTCCAATTACTGCTCACAACTTTTGTATAAATTAGTTTATTTTCATTTCTAATATTTTATTTTGATTGCATCTTAGTATTGGGTTAGTTGAATAGCAACTAATTCCGCCCAAAACCTTCAAACCCGAGATTTTTAATTGCTTTCCATAAAATATAAAAACACAAAAATAATCATCCCTCACCTTTAGAACTAGTATTTAGGCTTTCTAATCCTAGCGACACTATTCCTAAGCTGAACGATCAATCCCCCGGTACTTGTCACTATACTATACTACAACGATCAGGTACACTGCCTGGTGGGGGTTGTAAGCTTCTCAAGATCCCTTGAGAGGTAAAGCCTGTTGCGATTCCCACGCACCACCATACTGCTGTTTGCATCTTCAGAACTAATTTTTCACAGGCTCTGCAAATAGGAATTGCATCATTTTAAAGTTTAATATGCATATGTCTGTGTATCCATGTATGAATGAAGTAACTGAAGTCTTGTGTATTAATGTGGCATTTGACAGTCAGAGTGTCGGTGGGAAACAAGGAAGAGAGTTGTCTTCACATGCCAAAAAATCACAAGATGCAGCCGTAGGTGCCCTTGTTCGTATGCTGAGAACAGTGCCACCTCTTCGTCAAGATTCTAGTTGTTATTCTTCTCACTCACTGAGCGATGGTCTTGAGGCTGAATACAACACTGCTTTTGCATCTGCTTCTCACTCACTGCTTTTGCATCTGCTTCTGGCTTGTTTATGTCCCGAAAGACATCAGATGCTCTAGAGGAGCTCAAGGCTTACAGAGATATAAAACACGTTATTCTCTCCAAAAAAATTACCTGATAGGGGAATGGCATGTATCAACATCATCAACAATAAACGGACAAGAGAAGTCGATATCATCCAATTCATCTTGTAGAGACAATTTACTCGAGCTTCTAGAGAATCCAATATAGAATTTATATTTTTTTCACCTTGTTTTCTATGGGGAAGATGATGAATAGTGTTTAGGAAGTGTGGTGGTGGCGGTGGTAGAGGGTGGTGGTGGTGGTGGTGGTAGAGGGTGGTGATGTTCTTGATAATTGTTTAAAATTAAATATAAATTCAATAGAAAATTCAATGGGAAAGATGATGAATAGTATTTAAGAAGTTAAGTTATCATTTACAAATTTAGCCATTGAAATAAAGCCGTGTATTAGAACAGTGAAATGACGATAATACCCTCAGTGATGTGCCATTTAACGAGGAAACTAACGGAAATTAGCTCTCGGTGGCTTTTGTGCACTTTTACGTAACATTAGTAGTTTTTTTGCACGCCTTTATAACTCGGTTTCATTTTTGCGATTTCATGATACTTTAGTGATCATTTTTGCAATTTACCCAAAACTAAATGACTTGACAGATTCAATATGTGGTCGCTAAGTATTTCATAAAGAGTCAGATGACAGAGTTGGGCACCACTTAAAACTTTTTTTTTATAAAAAAGAATAAATTACAATGGCACATACTTATATTTATTATTTCTCAACAAAAACATACTTATAATTAGCTATTTTTATTTATTTATTTCTACTTGGCTGTTAGCCTGTTACGGAGTATTACATTGTATGAGTCCAAACAGAGCAGCAAAGAAACAAACAACTTAAATACAGTAAAAGTAAATAAAGGGCAATGAAGTTTCTCACGTTTCCATTTTAATTGTGATCAAGGTTATCTTTTATTGATAGGCAATTGAAGCAGTAAATAAATATAGCTACCCTCCCAACTTGTCAATATTCTACTTTGGTTTACTTATTTTCACTTAAAGTTCCACGATTCTAGCTAATTTAATATATTTATGCATTCATATTGTAATGTGCAAACGTGTCTAATAAAAACTGATATTTCTCTTTGACTTTCTAAAGTATATTATCTCTATCATAAGCTGCAAAAAGTCTAATTCAGTTATACAATCACTAGCTCAATCAATTAAAGCCAACGTCACCATTTGACCATATCTTAAGATTTCACGAACCTTTAGTTTAAAACTTACATTTTATTTAAGTCACAACTACGAACTACCAATTGGTATGTCATGATCATGAATTTTGTTTACTATTAGCAAATACGAAATTGTAACTTAAAATTACTAAATAAAAAGTTAAAATATGAGCTTGTACATGCGATATTCTCAAAAAACTAAATGCATGCATTTAAAATCTTCAAAAAAGTTGGTTGCTTGTCACGTACGCAATGCATCCGTACAGCATTGTCAAATACGTAGTAGTCAAAAAATTAAAACATGTTCAAAGTAAAAAGTGGCCGTGAATTTCATGTTACCTAGAGTGGATAATTCAGTAACATTTCTATGAAAACAGATTGATTCAAAATGTACTCAATTTGTTTAACAAAGTTCAAAACTAGTACTAGTATAAGCAAAGCATAAAGAATAGAGCATATCAGTATGTCACTTCACGAATTAAATTGATTGGATCTCGAATCCAAAATTGTCTTGTCCTAACATTTTGTAATTTTTTTTTCCTTCGAGCACCTTGCTAGTTTTATTGAGAAACCTATATGAAAAGAACTGTCTTTGTGACTTGTCCCAACCCGTTAGGTTTTGACGTGCACGTAACTTTGTTATAGATCAAATGTTTGAGCAAACTTTTCATACATGTTACCCAACCTGACTCGACCCGTACCAATAAGTTTTTTGCCCCAAACAAATGATGATTTATGACAATTTAAGGTGAGAATATTGAACTAAAAAAACGAAAATCCTTCATAATGTTTAGTTGTTTACATAGAGGATTTTTCATAATCTTTTTCGCTAAACCAAAACTATTTTCCATGTTGGCTATATCATTTACAATAACGAACTTAGACTTTAGTAAGACTAATATAACCCCAGTTTACCACTATGATTAAAAGCAGCTAGCAACTATCTAACTCATCATAGTATAGTTAAGATCAATTCGGGGTTTCTTAATCATCATAGAGGTGACGGGCTCAGGGAATGCGATGGTCGTGCTGCAACGAGGACATCTAGGGTTGCCTCGAGATATAAGCACATAAAGCAAACAACTAGGACAACCAGCAGCATAAGCTTCATTAGACCTATCATCATGATTATCAACTTCGACAATTGTTTCTTTCACAGAAGATGATGAGTTATTGGATGTAGGTGACGAGCATGATTTTGACACAGACACCGAGCGCCTCCTGATCGTCTCCCTTTCAGCACGTTCAAGCGCGAATTTCACTTTGTCCAAAGTGCAAACACTTTTGTTAGCAGGTCGGGACGACGACGAAGATAAACTCACAAGGTTGAGGTCTAAGCTTGTGTCGTCAAATAGGTTTAACGGCTTCTTTGACGATGGAGGGAAGTTAAGGTCTTGAAGCTTTGACACTGTTTGATCACAGTCTTGTTGCTTATGATCAGACGACGAGGACGATGCGTTTGGAGATTTGCATCGCTGCAGATAAACTTTTCCTGACTGAATTCAACAAACAAAATTTTTTTGTTAGTACGGATTTTACATGGTATCAGAACGTTAATTATTCATGTAAGTTAAAAGGTCATATATTCATATTCATAGTTGCAACTATGAGATTAATATTTGATGATCATATATATTACGTAGCACAAGTATATGATATTAAATGAAATGAATAAAGAGATAATAACAAAGTTATGACTACATGAAAAAAGCAAGTAGTAATGAATGAATGCGAGCTATAAATGTTGCATTCCTAACAATCTGCCGCTTTAAATTACAAACTAGACTTTGCAAACGTTTTTATGATATTAAATTCGAGTGTCTCATTTAATGTTTATTCAAGATTTGTTCATACATGCACCTAAAAATTAATACACTCCATAATTATATACAACTAACACTATTTTAAAAAAATTAAAATTCAATTCTCATTCACATGAATCGTTTGCATAAAACAATTTATGATAATTTAGGTTTTCAAGTTCTCGCAAATCAGAGCACTTATAAACTTTGTTCAATTTAGGTTAAAATTCAAAAGTATCAAAAAATTTCATTGATCGATTCGTGAAAACAAAAGAATTAAAGAGTACCATGCGATTAATTATACAAAATATCACCAAAATTATCATAAAACTCATGAAATTAATTAACGTACAGAACTATAAACAGAGGATCATTCACCATGATCAACGTAACATATATCATCAAAAATTTCATAAAAGTCGTAAAATTAACACAATAATACAACAACGATATACAATTATCAATCAGTAAATTTAGCATGTTATTTTTACAAACTTTATGATAATTTTGCTTAATTATCTATCTTTTCTTCTAAAAAACATAAGCAAAACTTTTATTAAATTCGTAAAACTAACATGATCATAGAAAATCATTTTTTTTTAAAGTCTTAGAATCATTTTTTTCATGTAAGATCACAGAAACATTTAACAATAATTGACGTACTAAACATCACGATCAAAACTATCGTGTTAGTTTTACGAATTTGACGATAATCTTGCTCATAAATTATACGCAAAATTACCATCATTAAATTCGTTAAACTAACATGATCATAGGACAACACAATAACACATATAATATATCATCAAAATTACAAAACACATCATAAACTAAACTCAAAAAAAAAAAAAAAAAAAAAAAAAAAAAAAAACTTAACAAATATATATACCTTTAAATCAAGTCGTTTCTCGTACCCAGACGGAACATGTAAATCCAAATCCAACTCCTTAGCAGAATCATCACCACCACAAAAACCACCACCACCAAGAAGATCACGAGTAATCAAACCAGTTGATTTCGTGTCATTCATGACACTATACAAATAATTCACATCAGTCACCATATTTTCTTGACAAAAGATTTTTGAAGGAGAAGGAATGGATGAAGAAAAATTGAAGTTACATGTGTTGATATAGGGGAGGGTGGTAAGAAGGAGACTAAGATGATAATAATTGCTACTAAATGTGTATTTAATGATTCCATACTTTCTCTTTCATATTTATGTTAATCAATAGTATATAAATCTACTCTAGTCATTAAATATATTTAATGTGGTAGTTAATGGTTTGTAATCAGATTATGGTAATGTTACATTCAAAAAAACTATTACTAACGTAAGGTGTATATAGGAATTGTTGAGTTTGGACTAGGCTATGTTTGGCGCAAAGCCTTTTGGGCGATGAGCGATAAACAATTAGATTTTTTAATTTTTAGTTCGTTTGGCATGAGAGCTGTGAGTTTTACTATGTTTTAGAATAGCTCATTTTTTCAATACTTCTTTATAAAGCTGTGAGCGGTGAACAATGAGCTGTGGTTATTGCTAACAGCTACTTTTGTCAAACATAGCCTACTAATGATCTTTAGAAAATATAATTTGCCGTTATATTGTCTTCTAAAAATATATTAGCGTTTGGGTATGTACTCTTGGCAAAATTAACTTTTGGTGGAATTAGAGATTGTGATAGAGATAGTGCTGTAGATTGATATTATAAAAAAAGATTATTTTTATAAACTAAATAAAGTAACATTTGATTTTCAGAATTATGGAAGATTTTATTATTATTATTATTATTATTATTATTATTATTATTATATAATCTCTTATAAGTTTTGTCTGGTAAACAAAATTTAATTTTTAAGTAGTTTATTTTTTAGAAAAATAAGCATAGGCTATGTTTGGCGCACAAGATTATTGAGAAATTATGCTTATTTTTTCAAAAAATAAACTACTTAAAAAATAATATTTGTTTAGCATACATAACTTATAAGTGATTCTAAAAAAACAATCTTTCATAATCTCTTAAAATCAAAGGTTACTTCATGTAGCTTATAAAAATAATCTCTTTCTATAATCTGCAGCACCAGTACCATCTCCAGTTCCAGCAAAAGTTACTTTCGCCAAACATACCCATAATCTCTCCATAATATTAGGGTATATTTGGCGAAAGTAACTGTTGCTGGAACTGTAGATGGTGCTGGAGATGGAGATTATAAAAATAGATTATTTTTATAAGCCACATGAAGTAACCTTTGATTTTAAGAGATTATGAATATTATTTTTTATATAATCTCCTGTAAGTTCTATCTGCCAAACGAAGATTACTTTTTAAGTAGTTTACTTTTTGAAAAAAAAAAAAAAAAAAAAACAAGCATAATCTCTCCATAATTTCATATTTACATTTCAAAAGTTTCACTCCATATCAATTGATCAAATCTTTTATATTAAATAACAAACCTACTTTCACAAAAAAAAAAAAAAAAAAAAAAAAAAAAAAATTCAAAAATTATTATCTCTTACACCATTAATCGTTAAGCGAGAAAAATTACATTATCACGACGAGGATTTAATTATATTTTTTTATACGTACACTTTGATATACTTTTGACAAATTTTTTTGTCACTTTTTTCACGTTTTCTTGATTTTCTTTTTTTTTTCTTTTCATTTTTTTTAAATAATAAAAATCTTAAGTTTTACTATTTTTAATTCTGGAAACTAAACATTCATAGTTTTTTAACCATATGTAACAAATTATATCTTGAATTGTAGATTAATGCTTTTAATTTTTCAAAATTGCATAAAACACATAAAATCACATGTGATTTTTACAAGACGTAATCTTAATCATATGTGATTTTTACACATCACATGAGATTATGAAAGTTTCATAAATAAACTATAATCTATAATTCAAATACAGTGTGTGATATATGGTTGTAAATATATGAATGTGTGTTTATAATTGCAAAAAACGATGAAAGTCTTTGATTTATACACAAATACTTGTGACAATTTTAGTATGGTTGTTTAGTTTTTGAACTACCATATTAATATTAAATCACATGTGATATGGGCTCTATTTTATTGGTGTTTTGTTGTAATTAGTTTTTAGTAAACGAAATCAAGAGATATGTTATGTTTTTAAAATTGATAATAGACACCATACAATAGGTATTATTTCTAAACATTTCATATATATAATGTTATTTAAAAACCATTATTTGGTTAAAAACTCGGAATTGCGTGTATTTGTTCATTCGTCTCAAGTATAGCTTTTACTCATTTGTTTCGAATTATTTGTTCACATTTTACCTTTCGTTTATCTCGAGCTAATTATCAATCTTGTATACACACGAAATTTAGACATGAATTCTTGTAATATTGTTCTTATAGACCGGTATAAGCATATATGTAAGAAACATAACAATAAACTACTAAATAATGTTTTTATATGAACGATTGTTATCTATACTATATATAACTAGCAGGGTACCTGCGCGTTGCAGCGGCAGGTACCCTGAAATAAAATTTTTCAATGGAATTAATAAAAATGTCACGGGATGTAATTTCGACACCTAAATTTGTTTGGTCACAGCTTTGTGTATCGAGTCGAGTTTTATTGAGTCGAGTCTTGGTCACAGGTTTGTGTCTAGGTTAAGATGAAAGGTTGTACATTGTGTTTAAATGATTGTAATATTGGGTGTATGGGTGTTTTTAATGCTATTAATGTAGAATGAGGGTTGTACATTGTGTTTAAATGTAATATTGGGTGTTGGGGTATTTTTAATGCTATTATTGTAGAATGAGTATTGTACATTGTGTTTAAATAATTGTAATATTAGGTGTAGGGGTGTTTTTAATGCTATTAATGTAGAATTATAAGAAAAATGGTCTGAATTTCGAATTATGCTAGTTTTTGTTGTACACAATGCTTTGGTTGTGTAATTATGAAAATTGATTGCTTTAAAGTGTTGTAAACCATGCATCATTTTGTGTACATTTGAATTTTTTGGAGAGAGGGTCATTCCTCCATTATAAGTAGTATAGATGCATGAAAACACCTCACTTTTAATTTTATGACGTACAAGACAAAAAAACATAATGTACACCACTTTAATGCACATACTCACTCTTAATTTTCAGATTTATAAGACAAGAAACATAATGTACATCACATTAATGCACATATTAAAAAGACAAAACACCATTTTAATGCTATTAATGTAGTCAAGATATTTAGTGTAGTCAATTAATTAACTGAATAATTACAATTAATTTAGCTATACAAATATCTTTTACATAAAAAATATAGTACAATTTATCAAGCATATTATATAACCAGCTTAAAAACAAATAGTAAAGCACATTATACAAATATTCAAGCTCCGAACGGGCAATGACCCAAATGGGCTCGGGCCTGAACGGGCTCGAGCCCGAATGGGCATAGGCTAAACGGGCACGGGTCAAACGGGGTCATGTTATACGAATCGCTTTAAAAAAACCAAAAAAGACGAAATAAATTCTTTAGTTAATGAGTTAAAATACGTCATATGAAATTCTTGATATCCGTAAATTTA
Organism: Artemisia argyi; assembly: GCA_030686995.1. Taxonomy (NCBI): domain Eukaryota; kingdom Viridiplantae; phylum Streptophyta; class Magnoliopsida; order Asterales; family Asteraceae; genus Artemisia; species Artemisia argyi. Next base: position 77,620 of record JARVZY010012397.1, on the reverse strand, counting down.
TAGTCAAAAAAGCATAATAAACTAAAATACATGATTCACCGGAAAATTTTATTTCAAAGTACCCGCCGCCGCAACGCACTGATACCCTGCTAATATGTATATCTCGTGTGTTTATTTGCATATCACATTAACTCGAGCTTTCATTTTAATATTATTGTCTCATGCTTAGAGTTTTGGTATCACAGTTTATTTAATCTAATAATAATAAGAACTATGATACCAATATTAATTGAAAAAATCAACAACAATAATAAATGTAGTTTATAAAGAATATATAAAGATTATAAGGCAATCATAAAAGTTACACATTCATTAAAATTTATATAAACAAATATCTTTTTATTTAAGTTCATACAATTATATCTAAAATTATATTTCTTTCAAACATTTACGAGCATTAATATAATCGTTGGTGTCCAATCAAAATATAATGTTATTTTACATATAGTTATTACACTTATAATTTGCCCCGCCTTTTTCAAGGGGTTGGCAACACCCACGGGATGGCACGGCACGGGATGGATGAGGTACAGGAACACCGCCGCCTGTAATGCGTGATCCCACACGGGATGTAATTTGCGTGAAAATTTCACGCACGAGAAGAGAAAAAATTTAAACGTTGGACGTTACTTTTTGACCGTTGGGCTTTTATTTTTTGTAGTGAGTGAAGGGATGTAGTGAGTGATGGTGTTGCCAACAAAAATATGGGTGAGTGATGAAAAAAGTACGTGAATGATGTGACATAAGACGATTGCGTAAGTGATGAGATTTTGGGTGAGTGACCCATTGCCAACCCCATCATGCTTCTTTTTCTTTGTGATTTAGAATACTGTTTTTCGAGAGTAATTTTTTTTCATATTTTTATTTGAGCCATTGTGTTGAAACTTATAATGTAAAAGGATTGAGATTATCTCAAGTTTATATAAAAATGATCGATAATGTTGTCTCACAAATAAATAGTGAGAGAATATTACCGATTATGTTCATATGAACTTGAAATAATCTCAATCCATTGTAAAATGAATATAGGCATTTTAGTATTCATCTGGTGTAGGTATTGAGCTGATGTATTTTTTATGGGAAAATTTCAAAACTACACCCAAAATCGAATTTTTTCCACTACTAAGTTATGAATACTGCAAATTCCAATTTTAGTCATGTGTGTCTTGTACTACTGCGCGACTTCACTAAAAATATGACATGTGGCATGACAATAAGTACCATTATAATCATTTGGTGATACACTTGTCACATTTCGAATGGGTCGCACAGCCGTCGATCGAGCAAGGTAAATGCCCGACCTCATTCTAAATGTGAAAAGTGCGTCACCAAATGATTAAAATGGTATATTTTGTCATGCCACATGTCCAACTATAAATGAAGTCGCATAGTAGCACGGTCGCAAATGACCAAAATTGGAATTTGCAAAAACCCTCACATATTAGTGGACACAAATTTGATTTTGAGTGTAGTTTTGGAATTTTCCCATTTTTTATTATAGAATTCAAAATGTTGATTTTGTTTGAAGTTATGTAGAAGTTTGTATATTTGTAAAAGTATATATGTCACCACAATAAAATCAAGCATGAATATTACATTACACTCTTAATCAACATCAAAGTGGTAAATTTTTTATTGGTATGTATATAACAAACACATACAACGACGGAGCCAGTAGGGGGGCTGGAGGGTGCTCGGCCCCCCCAACCGGCCCAACTAGCCCACCTTGTAGCATGGACAGTGGCGGAGCAACTAATTGTAGAGGAAAAGTTCTAGACTTTTGAGGTTTTTTCAGAATCCGCCCCCCCCCCCCCCCCTGAACTTCTATGGTCTGAAATTTAAAATCAGTTTAGAAAGCGTTTGGATAAGATGCTAAGAAGGGTTTTAAAAAGCGTAGCAGTAGCAGGTTAAGAGGAAGATAGAGTGAAGCGGAGAAGATGAAGATGAGATACAATATTTTTTAATGGGTATTTTATATTAATATAAAATGGGTAAAATAAAAGAGTCACGTGGGGTTGGGCCTTGGGGGGTTGGGCAGTTATTAAAGAGCATGAGAAAGTGGCACCACATAGCATGAGACCATGAGTGGTACTTTTTATTTCTTTTTAGACCACCTAAAGTTTAATTTTAAAATGTTGAGTTATTGTATGTCTAAACACAAATATTTGTATTGTGTTATTTAATTTTAAAATGTTGTAGGTTCATTTTTCTAAACGGCTCACTAATAAGGAGATGTCTTTTGTATTCTATTAAAATATTCCTTTATTATTCTAATACTTTTAACTTTAAACAAAATTTATATAAGGTTTCTTTGTTTTTGAGACTAAGTAGATTGTTTCTTATGTAAAAACGAAAGCCACATATTATTCTGCGCTACCCTTAATAATAAAAAATAATGGATCCGTCTTCGTAGAAGCAGGTTTTTTCATCATATTTTGGGTTTGATAAAGTCTTCAATCCAACTCCGGCCATGGCCAATTAATATCTAACAGTGGCACTTTTATCTTCTTTAATTCCCCATATGTACTATCATTTACGTCAACGTTTGCCCATTTTGTTCATTTTCTTAACTAACCAAGTAATTGTATGTTACTACCGAAAAAATATCATTGAGCCCGTATGTCGAACGCTTCAAATTTCAATCCGGCTTCTAAAAAAAGGAATTGTATGTTACTATCGGGAAATTTTTTTTTTGAGCCCCCTCTAATACAATTTCCTGGCTCCGTCCCTGAACACATACGTTTCATTTGCTACCTTAACATCAACATCACACCATAGTTTTAGTATTAGCTAGTGTTATAGGTCGTACGTTGATTACTAATTGATCCGTGGCCTTTTAGGTGTGCCTTTTCGATATGTGTTGTGTTTTAGCATCTTGTTTGTACTACAAAAATTTGCCACATTTGCAATCACTTAAGAGGTATATATTGAATGTTAGTTTTGAAAATAATTATTTGATATTCAAACAATAATATAATAAAAATACTAGTACATAATTGATATTTAGATGTGTTTCAGTTGGTTGAAAACTTGAAATTGATGGAGTGGTGCTCTTACGAGGTTTTAAGTTTGTTTCTTAAGAAAATGCTCTCTAAGTACCTTTGTGCGTGAGTCGTAGAATCATTTGGCAGTTTCATGCCTTGTATATTTCTTGAATGGCAACTTTATGTTATGTATTTTATGACATGTACTTGATCTATAGGTTGATTAAGTTACAGTAAAGCTTTAACAAATGTTATATATGTAGTGGTGATGAATCAAGGTTGGCAACCAACTTCTTGGAGTATTTGATGCCTTTGTTCAACGACTTTTGAGCAATATAAAAAATGAATGAAATAAGTTAGGGTGCCATGACTCAAGTTGTAAATACTTTAAAGGTAAAACTTAACCTCACGAATTTCTAACATCCAATCCATTTTTTGTCGAAGCAATACACGTGTACAATGGAATATGTTTTGACAAACGTAGCCAATAGAGGATCAATTTCATCCGCTAAAAGTACTGTTAACATTTTTCGTATGTTTTTCAGCCTACTAGAAGTAGAAGTTCCGGAGCAATGTCGTCAATAAGATCATCAAATAAGTTTGAAGTATATACAACACTGAGGTTGTTATTTGCCCCCGCAACGCCATAATATGCATGTCAAAATTCAAAAATCATATGTTGCAACGACTTCAAACATTAGAGTCGGATATTTATGACCACACCTTTTGAATTGCCCGTGTAATGCATTTGTACATTTTATTCATTCCCAATGCATAAATCAACGCTTCTGAGTATTTCTGAGAGTCCATGTTTTTCTTCGTGCAATGCATAATGATGGTATAATAAAATGCACTACCATGCCTTGCGGTGATGATCAAATGATAAGGGGTTGTGTGGTCACTTGCCAAGCTTCGAATAATCTATGACAAAACAAATGAAGACACTACGTTAAGTGAAGCACAGGGGTTGGGAACACAATCAAACCTGAATAATCTGCCAAACTATTTATAGGTGGTGTAAATAGGTTCTGGCAAGCCTCTGCACTGAAAACCGAAGATCAAAGGGGCGTCACATATTTATAGGTGATTGTTGGACAAGTGCACCACGATCTCTATCTTGGTGGAAAAGCCTTGAGAGGGGGAAATCGTTGGTTTGACTTGGTTACATTGAACTTATGTGCTAATGTCTTCGAATGGCATACCCCGAAGGGTGTTGGGCTTCGAATGGCGAGTTCCCATAGTGTTAACCATTGCATCGAATGATTTTACGCCATTAAAGACTTTCGGAGGTTTGCCAAAGTCTTTCGGAGTGTTGCATCTGATTATGCTCGAAAGGGAGACCTTCGAGCTTTTCGGGGGTACATCATCAAGTTCAATAGAAAGTGATGCGTATACTTTTCGAATCCACGTAACAACCATATCGAAGCTTAAAACTCGAAGCCACGATTATGAATTAAATTAAATCCTTCGCATTAAATAAAACCCATCATTGCGTTTCAAAATTTTCAACCCCAGTTACCTCGGGACAGAGGAGTAAATAGCAGACAGTTTTACTGCATACACATCCGGAATAACTAAACGTCATTTTAAAAATTAAACCTATTTTGAAATCCAACCCTTATCCGATTATTGAAACGTGCACAAACTTGTCTCTATCGCAAAGTAATTTGGTCTTCTTTTTATTGCGTAACAATGGATGCCAAACAAATCATTCAAATTCAAGGGTGCACCGTTACATGCGAAGACCTCACTAACTTTCTTGCTAAGTATCCCATTCGTTCTGAATATGATTTTATGTTCCCTAAGAGTACGCAGACCTATTAGACAGCTCTAATTGCTATGTAGGTTTATACATTGACTGTTTTACCTAGTCAAATCTTAGGATTCCTATCGCAACATGTACCAGGGCTAAAATAAGCTTCTCTAGCTCGGGGTAATTAAGCTCTGCTCCTTGTAGTACCTTGCTTATGAAATAGATAGGTAATACAGTATCAACACTTCACCTTTGATTGAGGCCGTAAGTGTTGGTGATATTTCAATAAACTTGTTAATACAAATATCGCCTAAAAACGTTATTTATATTTTACGATCTTCGCTAAGTTTTGTTAACGACAAAATGTAAACTTTAGTTTCTAAGTAAAACATAATCTTAGTTTTAAAGACTTGCATAAACTAGACTTTTGCTACATTTTACATTTCATAAAACATAACACTTTTTATTTCTTAAAATAGAAATGTCACATCACATTTATGGCAAGTTTTGTCAATATACATATATGGAAAGAAAATGTGTTTGACTACCTATGTGTTTGCTTGCAAGTTTTGTGTTTGACTAGGTGTAATGAGATGTGACATTGTTTGGTTTGCAAGATTTATTGCAAAACCAACTGCAAGCCCGGCGGAACCCTGGGGGTACACGGGCGGAACCCATCTGAGGGTTCCGCCGTATCCACCAGGCCTGCGGAAGGCTTTGCTATAAATACTAAGCCACAAGTTGATTTTTGGCTTATCACTCTACATCATATTTACACACATTCATTCATTCTTTCATCTAACCCTTTAACATTTCATATGTGAAGTTTCTTTTTGTAGCAAAGAGATTCACGAGTTCATAAAAAGTAACAAGTATTTAACACAACATTGCAAGACTTGTTAGCTTAGCATTGTGTAGACTTGTGTAGTTTACACTTAATTTGATTGTGTATTTTCAGTAGTGATCGGTTAGTATTTTAGTCCTCAAAATACAAAGTGTATCGGGAGTAGTTGTACCCTTGTAAAAGAACTAACGGGAGTGGTTGTACCCTTGGTAAAGAACTCGACATCTAGCTTAGTGTCGGTAAAAGTATAAGCGACGTGTAAGGTTTTCTCCGCCGGTGAAAGGAGCTTGTTGACTAGTGAAAGAAACTCTCGAGTTGGATACTCGGGGCGTGGACGTAAGGCAAGGAAAAAGAGTCCTTGTAGCCGAACCATGATAAATACTCGTGTTGTGGTTTGATCGTTTCTTTCATTTACCTGCATGTTATATATTGTGTTTGTGTATATATCTTTGATCGTTTCTTTCATTTACTTGCATAAAAGCTAACTAAACAAGTTAAAAAGATTTTAAACGGTAAACTATTCAACCCCCCTTCTAGTTTTCCACAATTGGCATCAAGAGCTACGTTACTCAAGCTTTTAAAATATATTGTGTTTTAAAACTTGAAACGATCCATGGATTTTGAAAATTACAAAGAAGGGCAATCTATGCAAAGACCACCACTCTTTGAAGCAAATGGTTTTATATATTGGAAAAACCGTTTTGAAACTTACGTGAAATCTAAAGATATAGATTTATGGTATATAATCATTGATGGTGATAACATAGTTACTAACATTAAAGATGATGATCAAAAGAAATTGATTGGTAAAAATAATGAAGCTAAAATGATGCTTTACAATGCTTTGCCTAAGAAAGAATATGAAAGAGTCTTTCAAAGATATTTGGCAATCTTTAATTGTCACTCATCAAGGAAACTCACAAGTTAAAGATAACAAAATTGATCTTCTTGTTCAACAATATGAACAATTTGTTATTTCCGAAGATGAGATTATTGATAATGCTTTTGCTAGGTTTAACACTATTATTACTTCACTTCAAGCACTTGATGAATCTTTTTGTAGTAAGAACTTTGTCAGAAAATTTCTTAGAGCACTCCATCCGAAGTGGAGAGCAAAAGTGACGGCAATTGAAGAATCCAAAGATCTTTCAAGCATGTCACTTGACGAGCTAATTGGAAACCTCAAAGTTCATGAAATGGTAATGGAAAAAGATTCGGAACTAGTTAGAGGCAAGAAAGAAAAAGTTAAGTCCATTGCCTTGAAAGCTAGAGTCCAATCAAGTGATGATGAAGAATCTACTTCGGATAGTGATGATGAGGAATATGCTATGGCTATTAGAGACTTCAAGAAGTTCTTTCGTAGAAGAGGGAAGTTTGTAAGGCAACCTAAAGATGACAAGAAAACTTTCTGAAAAGATCGTGATGATAGGAAAGGAAAGGTTGAAAGAAAATGCTATTGGTGTGGAGACACAAGTCATCTTGTAGGAGAATGTCCAAAACCACCCAAAAGCAAACCTCAACAAGCTTTTGTGGGTGGTGCTTTGAGTGACTATGAAGGAGATGACGATGAGCCAAAGAATGATGATATTGCTCTCATGGCTCACAACTCAAATGAGGTATTCTCCGACTCATCTTACTCCTCTATTGATGATGACACCTTACAAAAAGAATATAACAAACTTTGTGAATTGAGCTTAAAAATCATAAACAAAAATAAGTTTTTGAAAACTAAAAAGGAGTTTTTAGAAAATGAAGTTTATGAATTAAAAGAAAAAGCTAAGAGATTAGAAAAGAGTAAAGGCATTGACACATCTTGCAAATCATGTGAAGAGCTTAAACTCGAAGTTGAGAAACTTAAAATTACTCAAAATGATCTAATAAAACAAACCACAAAGTTTAAGAAGTTCGATAAGAGCATTTCTTGTGCGGATGAAATTATGAAAATTCAAAAGTCACCCTTTGATAAAACAGGACTAGGATTCATGAAAATAGAAACTTCAAAGGGTCAAACGAAATAAGAAAAGATTGCACAAGTAACTAACAAAACTGCTACAGCAACCCGCGGAACAGACGGAACCCAATCCAGGGTTCCGCCCGTTGGACCCGAAGGTTCCGCCAGGTCTGCTGCAGCAGTAACACCATCCACATCGGATCGTTCAAAATTTGTTAAAGTTACGTATAAAAATGGAACAAAACTTGCTTTTAAAACTGAAGTAGGACTTAGTAAAAACGAATTTAGAGCTAAGACTACTCAACCAAGACCTAAGACTCCAAGTCCCAAACGCCCCTTTCCAAAGAGCAACTTCAACGCTCGACCAAACTACCAACATGTTTGGAACCAAAACACTCCTTGACATTACCAAACTCCAAATTGCATGTCATGGAACCCTTATGTTCTATTTTCATACTTGGAAAAAGTTAATGGTATGCTTAACCAAAATGGACCCATGAGAAATTGGGGACCAAATGTTTGAGTGTATTTCATAAAATAGGTGTGCCTCAAAGTTTGTTTGGAACCGGATGAATGGATTAAAGATAGCAGTTGTTCAAGGCACATGACGGGTAACAAAAGCCTCTTCACTACTTATCACAAATGTGACGGAGGTAATGTTACGTTTGGTAGTAAAGCTAAGAGCAAAATCATCGGAAAAGGTACAATCTCTCATGACTCCCTTTTTATAGATGATGTAACTCATGTTGATAACTTAGGTTTTAATCTCCTTAGTATTAGTCAACTTTTTCGTAATAAGTATAATGTCCTTTTTAGTTAAAACGTAAGTAAAATACTTAAAGATGGTATAACCATAGCCAAAGGTGTCCTTAAGAACAACGTATACGTCATGAAGATGGATCCAACATCTAGAGACAAACTTTGTCGTACCTCATTAGATGAATCTTCAACTTTATGTCATAGACGTTTAGGACACGCTAACATGAGACTAATCCAAAACCTCTCCTCCAAAGACTTAGTTCGAAACCTACCTAAGTTGAAATATGACCAACACTTTTGTGATGCTTGCAAAGTCGGTAAACAAGTCCATAGTAGCCATAAGGCTAAAAACTTGGTTTCTACATCTAGGTGTCTAGAACTTTTGCATATGGATTTATTTGGTCCATCCGCTATACAAAGTTATGGAGGTAACTTCTACACTTTGGTCATAGTTGATGATTACTCAAGATATACTTGGACAAAATTTTTGAAAAGTAAAAATGAAGCTTTTGATAAATTTGAGATTCTAAGTAAGAAAATTCAAAATCAAGTAGGGTCTAATATTGCGTCTATTAGAACGGATCACGGTCGTGAATTTGATAATGAATTTCAATTTGGAAACTTTTGTGATATTAATGGTATTACTCATAACTTTTCGGCTCCACGTACTCCTCAATCTAATGGTGTAGTAGAACGTAAAAACCGGACATTGCAAGAGATGAGTAGAACAATGCTTAATGAACAAAACATTCCACAAAAGTTTTGGTGTAATGCCGTTGACACATCAACGTACATTTTAAATCGAGTCTTAATTAGACCATTTTTGAATAAAACTCCTTATGAACTATATAAAGGTAAAAATCCTACATTAGGATATTTTAGAGTGTTTGGGAGTAAATGTTTCATTCTTAACACCAAGGATTATCTCACCAAATTTGACCCAAAGTCTTATGAAGGTGTATTTCTTGGATATTCTCAAAATAGTAAAGCTTACATTGTTTTGAACAAAGAAACCTTAAGAGTCGAGGAATCGTTGAACGTAACATTTGACGAGAGTCTACCTCCCTCTAAGACATCACCTTTGGTAGATGATGACTTAGTTGAAAGCCAAGCAATAGAAAGTCAAGAGATTTTAAGTGATGACAAGGAAGATGAACTATTAAACAAAGAACTTGTCAATGTCAAAGAATCTAAAAGTCATCTATTAGATGGTGTCATAGGCAACATTAACGAAATAACACTAAGGTCAAAAGTTCAAAATGAAAGCAACTACTTTTGTTTCGTGTCAACCATTGAACCTAAAAACATTAATGAAGCCATTAAAGATGAGTCTTGGGTAATTGCAATGCAAGAAGAGTTAAACCAATTTGTTAGGAATGATGTATGGACATTAGTTCCTCAACCAAAGAGTCAAACTATAATTGGAACAAAATGGGTATTTCGTAATAAAATGGATGAAAATGAAATTGTGTCTAGAAGAAAAGCTAGGCTAGTTGCACAAGGATATAACCAACAAGAAGGCATTGACTACGATGAAACTTTTGCTCCGGTTGCTAGGCTCGAGTCAATTAGAATCTTACTTGCATATGCATGTGCACACAATTTTAAACTCTTTCAAATGGACGTCAAAAGTGCATTTCTAAACGGAGTCATAAATGAAAGAAGTGTATGTTGCTCAACCACCGGGCTTCATCGATTTTGAAAAACCAAATCATGTTTACAAACTTAAAAAGGCTCTTTACGGACTTAAGCAAGCTCCAAAAGCATGGTATGATCGACTTAAAACCTTCCTAGTTGACCATAAGTATACCATGGGCTTAGTTGATAATACTCTCTTCACTAAGAAGAAAGATTCACATATTATCATAGTCCAAATCTATGTTGATGACATTATATTCGGATCAACTTGTCAAGAATTATGTGTGGATTTCTCAAAAATCATGCATGACGAGTTTGAAATGAGTATGATGGGAGAACTCAACTTTTTCTTAGGACTCCAAATTAAACAACTAGAAGATGGTATCTTCTTTAACCAATCTAAATATATTAAGGACATGCTTAAGAAATTTGGATTAGAAGATTCGAAACCAATCAAAACTCCCATGTCCACGGAAACTAAACTCACCAAGGATGAGGAAAGTGAATCCGTAGATAGCACTAAATATAGAGGTATGATTGGTAGTCTACTTTACCTAACAGCTAGTAGACCCGACATTATGTTTAGTGTTTGTCTATGTGCTCGTTTTCAAGAAGATCCTAAGACTACTCATCTCGAAGCCGTTAAAAGGATTTTTAGGTATATTAAGGGCATTACACATTTAGGTTTATGGTATCCCAAAGGAACGGGAATAGACACCATAGTGTATGCCGACTCGGATCATGCCGGTGACTATGTCGATAGAAAGAGTACAAGTGGTATTTGTACTTTTGTTGGACATTGTCTCACCTCATGGTTCTCTAAGAAGCAAACGGCTCTTGCTATCTCAACAACGGAAGCCGAGTACGTTTTGGCCGGAAAGGCATGTCAACAAGCTCTTTGGATGAAGCAAGCTCTTGTCGACTACGGAATTCAACTTAACGACATCACAATTCTTTGTGACAACAAAGGTGCCATTGATCTTAGCAAAAACCCGGTTCAACATGCTCGTACCAAACATATTGAAATCCGTCATCATTTCCTTCGTGACAACGTTCAAAAAGGAAATATCTCAATTGAGAAAGTTTCTTCCGAAGACAACATAACCGACATTCTCACAAAACCCCTTAAACGTGAACCTTTTAACCTTCTTAGGCTAGGCTTAGGACTCATGGAACCTACGTTGTAGTTCTGAACATTAGACAAAAATCACAAAAATCAAAACAAATCCATAACTCTTTTTCTCAGCAGGGTCGGCGGAACCCTCAGACACAATGGACGGAACCCATTTCAGGGGTCCGCCTTATCCGCCGACCTGCAGAATCAATATTTTTGTTTATATTGAACCAAACACCCATTATCTCATATCACCACTTCTAAACTGTTACTATTCACTTTACCATCCATCCATACCTACGATTTCTTGGTCCTCCTTTCACTCACATTGCAAATCAATCATCATTGTAAGTATTCTAAACTTGATTACAATCCTGATCTGAGTCTAGGAATTCTATTTTTTGCACAAAAACAAAAACTTGGGGTTATGCATTAACTTGAGAAAATCATGCATGAAATTAGGTGTTTAACAAAACTAATCATGTTCCCCATAGTTAGGAATTGCATTCTTACTTAGTTTAAACATGTTTGTTAAAACACCCCATGACAAATTTTTTCCAAAAATTTCTCACAAATAGGACAAATATTTTTTTTTTGTCTCACATTGAGAATACAAAATTAAAACGTTATGTTTAAAACATCACTTGCATAATGTCTCTTGAATGCTAAAGGGAATACATAACCAATATGTATTTTCGGGTACATTCAAACGAAGCTACATTGAACTAGGAGCATTTGGGTTATCTTTTGTTTTATAACAAAACTTGCATTATAAAACGTTTTTGAAGCATCAAAATGAGTCAAGATAACTGCACCTCCACATTGTTTTCATATAGGCACACACTAGAACATCCACATTATAATAGTAGTTTACTTAAACTAAAATGTGAAATTTTGTTGTTCTAGGAATCATCATGCCTCCTCTAATCCACTACGACCGCAAGGACACCATTAAGTACCTACCAAAACACCACAAAACCAAAGGCCTTACCCCAAACCAAGTCAATGTTTTCAAAGCCTTAGAAAAACACTTTGTCCATGAGGGTAGAACCATTGACCCGTCCTTCCTAGAAGGCACAAACCTTTACACCAAATTTGCCACAATCAACTTTGAGTGTCTTTTAGAAATCAACGAGCCTATTTGCCCTAGGTTCATTTTGGAATTCTATGCATCCGCCGTCCTCTCCACGGATAATTATGGTCAAATGTCTATCAATTTTAGGGCTAGTGGTCATCAATACTTCTTCACTCTTGAGGAGTTTGCTCAAATCCTAGGTGTCCCAAACCGTGGTAGTGGCATCTATTCCGACTTGCATTCCCTCTCAACTCTTGACAACCTCCATGACCGCATCCATCCTTATGACACACCTCTTGTGTCAATAGATGTACTCCGTGACCACCTCTTTGTTAGGAAAACCAACACTAGGAGAACCCGTTCGGGAAATGAGGTCGATAAGGACCCATATGGAATGGAAATGAATGAACTCAAGCCCCAATTCAAGAAATGGGAGGAAGTCCTTAGAGCAAATGTCATTAGCACCATAGGAAACCGAGATCATATCAACCTTTGCCTTGCTACATGCTCTACTCTTTGTCTGTTAGGAAACCCTTCAATCTTGCCTACTACATGGCCAAGAGAATGGCCGACATTCCCGTGCATGGCACAACGGCTATGCCGTATGGAATGCTCTTGACCCGTCTCTTTAGGTTCATTTCACCCATTCCACCAACTCCAAATGGTCTTCGTCTTGACTACTCTCTCATTCTACACACCTTTGTTCCACTTAGTGATAAGAGAGTTTACAAAGCCCAAGGAAAACGTCCTCATCCTCCTACCTCATCATCATCTTCCTCAATGAGTGAAGATGACTCTTTGCCAAACTCTAAGTTCCCACCTCTCGAATACCTATCCCAACTTCCGGATATTCCAAACGAGTCGGCGGAGTTCAAGCAAACAAAGGGGATGTTTAAGAATCTTGGAAGATTCCTTGGCAAGCTCAAGAACAAGATCGACCGTCAATGAGTACGGGTGTATAGGAGTGTTTGGCACTAGGTGCTATTTGAACAATTTGGTCGCTTAAACAATATTTGTGATGTATTTGTGTGTTAGTACAATGTTTGAAACTATTTGGAACATGTATTATCTAACAATGATGCAGGTAGACAACTTTTGGCAAGTTGTCAAATTTTCATGTTTATGATATTTTCACTAAGTATAGTGAAATTCTCGACCTCAAGGTCAAAGTCCTATGATATGTGTGTTTACGTGTCTATTTTTTGCATTGCCTAACCAGAAATGCATTATCTTTTTGATTTTAGGAGTTTTCAAAAAATTTGAAAATCATCTCGCGGGTCAAAATCGCGGACTGTCAAAATTTTCAGGTGTGGCGGATCTGGCGGTACCAAAAATTGGGTTCCGCCCGTGTATTTTATGGGCAACCCAGAATTGGCCCAACGGACCAGACGGTACCCTCAAATGGGTTCCGCCTGTGTATCCTGAAGGTTCCGCCAGTTGCCTGCAGATTTTTTTTTTTTTAGTTTTCAACATTTCAACATCCAAACACCAAAATTCAATCCTTTTAGATAAAAACCAATTTCCAGCAATTTGTTTAGCACAATAGGGTACTTCTCATTCCTTATAACTCAAACAAAACCATTTCCCGCCAAATTTCAAAAATAGCCATAACCACCCCAAGGACCCTTCACACATAAAGGAAGGAACCCTTCCAAAGGTTCCTTGAAATCCCTAAGATTTATCCTTCAACAAATTTACCAAAACCACTAAGCATTTAGTGCAAAACTTGTCTTCTCACTTCACCATTTTCATTGGATAGACTTCCATGATATGACAACCCACAATTAGTTTTCCAAATCATTAGGAACCTCCATTTTTGTATGGCCTAACATCAAATCCAAACACTCCTTCCCACACTCCTTCATCACTATAAATTAAACCTTCCTAAACACTATCAAATCACACCTTATTCATCACAATTTCTTAACTTCTAAACCATTTTTAACCATGACTAAGTCAACAATCACCTCTCAACCATCACGACCCATCTAGAGAACCGCCCGGATAAGTGTTAAACCACTTTGGTCTAACCAATCCATCAACCTAAGCTCCTCATCTTCAGATGAATTCACCTCACCTATCAAAAATGAACATTTTTTGAACCTTGCATCTCCATCTCCATCACCCAATGAACCCAATGAGCTCACTCCACCACCAACTAAATCACCCATTGACCCAACACCACCAAGTGCTCCAACCCAGCCATCCAAAACTCCATCACCATCACCATTACCCAAACTTGAACCTATGGAGTTATTTGGGTCTCCTCCAACATCACCACACCCTTTTGTCCAAGATCTCAATGATCTTACACCAAGACCTACACAACCACCACCTTTTGTAAATGAATCACCAAAGTCAATTCTAGACCAAAATGAGCATTTTAACCACACCCAACCACCACAACAAGAGTACCATCAACCCAAACCATTGTTGTTTCACCCTATCTACCATGACATCCATGGTCCTCTTTATGGGGAACCAAACTTTGAAAACCATGATCACCCAACTCCATCACATTCTCAAGCCCAAACCTTTGAGTCTTTCTTTCCTTCATATGAGGAAATCCAAAGCATGGTTGAGAATCACCTCCATCAACCAATGGAATTTCAAACCACCTTGCTTGACTCAATACCAAACCCATCCTCCACCCAAGAACCAAAAACCAACCAACCCTCAAACCAAGAAACCAAAACCAACCCATTTCCACCCACTCATCCCCATGTTTGCTCAAATTGTGAGCAAATAGGTGCAAGCATCAAATTGTTGCTTCACCAATTCCAAGATGAAACCCGGTTTTCATTCCAGCACGTCATAGAACGTTTGGATGCTCTTTCCCACATAAACAAATCCTAGACAACCTTTGGAGGCCTTTTGCCCCATTTAGGAAAGTAGGATTTGATTTTCCTTTATTTTCTTAGTTATTTTTAGTTTTTATTTTAGAAGTAGAAGAATCTTTCACATTTCTTGTCTTTGACTTTTAAGAGTCAAATTTTACTTGGAATGGTATTTCTTTCTACTTACTTACTGGCATTGTTGGTTGATCTTTGTTGTGTTGTCATTGTGGTTGCAATGTGTGTGGTAACTACAAGCTTGACTATATATATATCACCAACTAACGATTTTTTTTGTAGGATCAAAATCCATGTTTCCCATCTTGGCACTCCTTTTAGGGGGAGTATTATCCAAGGGGGAGCAAGTGTATACTTCCACTTCGCTACTCTTCTTTTTGTTTCGACAAAAAGGGGAGAATTTGGATATAAACTTGTTTCAAAAAAATTTTTGCATATCACATTATCTTAGCAAAAACAAGTTTTTATACTAACTTTATAAGACTTAACACTAAAACTAGTGAATTACTTATAAATAAAGTTTATGTTTTGTCATCAACAAAAAGGGGGAGATTGTTAATACAAATATCGCCTAAAAACGTTATTTATATTTTACGATCTTCGCTAAGTTTTGTTAACGACAAAATGTAAACTTTAGTTTCTAAGTAAAACATAATCTTAGTTTTAAAGACTTGCATAAACTAGACTTTTGCTACATTTTATATTTCATAAAACTCAACACTTTTTATTTCTTAAAATAGAAATGTCACATCACATTTATGGCAAGTTTTGTCAATATACATTTGTGGAAAGAAAATGTGTTTGCTTGCAAGTTTTGTGTTTGACTAGGTGTAATGAGATGTGACATTGTTTGGTTTGCAAGATTTATTGCAAAACCAACTACAAGCCCGGCGGAACCCTGGGGGTACACGGGCGGAACCCATCTGAGGGTTCTGCCGTATCCGTCAGGCCTGCAGAAGGCTTTGCTATAAATACTAAGCCACAAGTTGATTTTTGGCTTATTACTCTACATCATATTTACACACATTCATTCATTCTTTCATCTAACCCTTTAACATTTCATATGTGAAGTTTCTTTTTGTAGCAAAGAGATTCACGAGTTCATAAAAAGTAACAAGTATTCAACACAACGTTGCAAGACTTGTTAGCTTAGCATTGTGTAGACTTGTGTAGTTTACACTTCATTTGATTGTGCATTTTCAGTAGTGATCGGTTAGTATTTTAGTCCTCAAAATACAAAGTGTATCGGGAGTAGTTGTACCCTTGTAAAAGAACTAACGGGAGTAGTTGTACTCTTGGTAAAGAACTCGACATCTAGCTTAGTGTCGGTAAAAGTATAAGCGACGTGTAAGGTTTTCTCTGCCGGTGAAAGGAGCTTGTTGACTAGTGAAAGAAACTCTCGAGTTGGATACTCGGGGCGTGGACGTAGGGCAAGGAAAAAGAGTCCTTGTAGCCGAACCACGATAAATACTCGTGTTGTGGTTTGATCGTTTCTTTCATTTACTTTCATGTTATATATTTTGTTTGTGTATATATCTTTGATCAAACGGAAAGTTTCAAAGCTAACTAAACAAGTTAAAAAGATTTTAAACGGTAAACTATTCAACCCCCCTTCTAGTTTTCTACAAAACTTATTCATCCTCTTGAAAGATTCTTTTGCTTCGGAGCTCCACTAAAGTTTCTTCTTATCTAGGCAGCCTTTCAAAGCTTTGAAAAATGACAAAGACCTATCGGCACCCGTCTAGAGGAACCGAATTAATGTTGTGAGCTTTCCGTTAAGGCTTTGTACCTCTTTCTGAGTCTTCGGATGCTGGAGATCGATGATTGTTTTTACCTTCGAAGGATTGGCTTTTGTCCCTTGCTTCGTAATCAGGTGCCCAAGGAACTTGTAACACCCCAAAACCCGTTTTTGAGTATTCTATTACGAAAATGCCTTGAGTAGTTTGACTATGACTTTTATGTATTGGAAGACCAATATGATTGGTTAGTCAATGTTTTAAGTTGAAAGTCAAGTTTGTTAGTCAAACCATAAGTCAAATGTGTAAACCTTATATTATGAAAAGTTTAATGTGGTCAAATTATAAGAAAAGGAAGCTTAGTCAAACCATAAGTCAAATGTGTAAACCTTATATCCTACTCACCACTTTTCTGGTACTGAGCTCAAAGATTCTTCTGGTATGACTGAAGCAGATACAAGTTATGCAGAAGAACTTGCTAAGCTTCAAAGACAAGAGCATGAAGCAATGGATGCAGCTGAAAAGTTTGGTTTTGAATTCTCCAAAGATATAGAGGAACTATTGAGACAAGCAGCCATTGAATCCCGCAGGAACATGGATGCTGCTGGTAATGGTTTTGTTTCTGCTGGTAGTGTTCCAGTTCCTGCTGATATTGTTTCTGCTGATGCTACCCATTCTGCTGGTAGTGTTCCTACTGATGATAGTTATGTTCCTATTGCTCATAATACTACCCCATCTGTTGACTCATTGGGGTTTAATGAATCTCCCACAAGATTTTCTAGTCCATCTGATCTTGCCAATTCACAGTCTTCAAGTTCTGAGTTGGAAGGTATTCATCATTGATTATGTCAAAATCAATTATATAATATAGTAGTATAGTATCGAAATGATCCGCACAAAATACGGATCACCCGAGTCGTTTCCGAATGAAGGTGAATGGAATCAAAGAATATTGATTCGTGCAAATCGTGAATTGCAAAGTGGTGAAAGTGAAAATAGTGACCAAGTAATTCAAGTTATAACAAACAAACAAAACTATGCAAATTGTACAAGCTAGATATGCACTAAAGTGAAAAATATAAAAACGAAATGCAAACGCGATTATTTAAAACGTAACTTTAATTGAAAAATGATCCTACAAACTTGAAACAATTTTATAAAAATCTTAAACTAATAAAATGAATTTCCAGAAAAAGAAAATTATTTTTTTGACTTTTCTTTTATTTTTTATGAATTTATTTTGATTTTTGTAATTTTAAATGAATTAAAAATTAAGGAAAATAGAAAAATAAAAGGGAAAAATGAAATTTAATTTCTGAAAAATCTAAAATATTATAAAAGAATTTCCTAAAATATTTTTGTATTTTTTATGGCTTTTTCTGATTTTTTATTGATTTTTGTTTATTAAAGAGTATATAAAAATGATTAATATCAAAGAAAAATTAAGAAAAATATCAAATCAACTTGGAAAAATCTTAAATATTACCAGAAAATCAAAAATAATAAAATTAACTTGGATAAAAATTTTGAAACTTAAATGAATAGTATAAGTGCTTATTCTATGAAAACTGCTTATTCACAAGTGCTTATATTTAAGCACTTGTGACCAAATCTCTATGAAACTTAAAACACTGATGATATATGATATAATATGCTCAGATGTGCCAAACTCAGATCAAAATAAGCTCAGAATCCCAGATAATAAGCAAACAGATTGAGTAAGCTAAGCAATAAGCTCAACAGTTAATAGAATTCAAACTAAATAAGCCAGAAGCATGTAAATCACCAATATCACTAAAATAATAACAATTAAGCTCAGAAACAATCTCAAGTTCACAGATATAAGCTCAAAACACAATAGCAGGCCTCAATAACCAAACAAACACTCTGTCTCAAAGTTACCAATTCACAGATGCAATAAGTACTTGATAAAAGCTCTAATTCTCAAGTTTATGGGGGGCAAAAGCTCTATTATACAACTGAGTTTCAAAATCAATTAGCAGCTTTGTCATAATTATTCAATGACCACTCTAAAATGAATCAAGATCAGCAGCCAGTGGTCATTCTTAACCTGACTTCAATTGACTTTTTTTAGTCTAACACTAGTTTGACTATATTCAAATTGAACACCTGAATTCTGCTTATAAGTTGTAATATTAAGCTATAAGAATACTAGTTTAAGCTAAATATAACAACTATGCTACTGTCAAATTAATTGAGCTAACTAATTTCTATAATTCTAACAATTAATCTATTGGAAAGCTAATTTTGACTTATTGTATTATACCCTACTGATTCTATGCTAGTTTAAGCTTGAATTCAACGTATGTGAGATATACAAACTAAGCACTACCTCTAAAGTACCAATAAGACCAGCAGAACAAGCATTCCCAAACACCCCTATATGGTGACTGTTTCAATATATTGCAATGCAAATCAGTGTTCCACTAATCAAATCCTCCAAAACAGTTTAGCCTATGATCAATTAAGCTAAATTAAACCAGAACTACAGATATCTAAAATCAAACTACCACAATTACAAAGATCAAGTAGTATAACAGATACTATTAAAGCTATAAAACACAAATCTACAAAACAAATGTAATCAAATTATCAAATAAGATCTAATCTCAGAAATTACTACAACTACAATAGTTACTATATCAATTCTAAAGCTACAATTAATAAAACTACAATTAATAAAACAAATTCCACCCAATCCCCCTCAGCAAGAACTGAGGGGGCTCACTTTGCTTGCCTATCTCTAGGATAGGCAGAGACCATTGATGCGTGGGAATTGCACCAGGCTTTACCTCTCGAGGGATCTCGAGAAGCTTACAACCCCCACCAGACAGTGTACCTGATCGTTGTAGTATAGTATAGTGACAAGTACCGGGGGATTGATCGTTCAACTCAGGAATAATGTCGCTAGGATTAGAAAGCCTAAAAACTAGGTCTAGAGGTGAGGGATGATTCTTTTTGTATTTTTTATATTTTATAAAAGCAAATAAAATCTCGGGTTTTTGGAAGAGTGGGCGGAATTAGTTGCTAGTCAACTAACCCAATAACTAAGATGCAATCAAAATAAAATAACAAAAATGAAAATAAAGCTAATCAAACTAGTGGTGTGAACAATATATGGGAGAATTTTGTTTACTTAGATTTCACTACTTCCTAGATATCTTTTACTGGTTCATTACTTGTTACAGTTGCGTGGATGACGGGTTATATTCCTTAATATCAATCATGGGGTGGCGTACTTACTTCCCCAATTCTATAAGCTCCTACTTCACTCCTATGTCGAGCCTGCAGGAAGCTCCTAACATGGGATCACTAGAATTCGCTCATGCATTAAATACAACCATAAAAACCTAGTACACATCGGTTCATGTTTCTTAATACGTTCAAGCAAGTTACACAATGGAGATCTGCCAATTTTCTTAAGCCTAACATTGAAATCATTCATCCATTACAACTATAAACAAGCAATCAACCTATAATCAACATCTAGGTTTCATTACATCTAAGCAAACACACAAAAGATCTAGCCAAGCATGTTAAAATCAAGACAAGCATAAGATATATTCAAACAACACATAGACATACTGAATGAATTGAAAGGATACTTATCTCAATTGAACATGAAGGGTTTCAAGGGGTGAAACACTTGAAAATACTGTAAAAGTCGTGTTAGGGTTTATTAGGTTCGACCCTAAAATTCTCCTCCCAAGTTACACACTTATGAATGAAAATTAGAAAAGTATATATAGATTTCATGAGGTGACGGCATCAAGAGGAAAGTTCTGACGCCGTCATCTCGCCGCCAATAAAATTCTCGGACTGCCTAGATCCAGATCTGACGTCCTCATGTGTATTTCTGCTCTGGGCCGTCACCACTTTTACTCTTGACGGCCTTGATCTGACACCATCACGTTTTATCTGGGTCGTCACCAAAATTGCTCTTGACGCCGTCAGGTACTGTTCCCAGCAAGGAAAATTAAGACTTTGCCGTTTTCTTCACTTTTATGCTCCAAAAACGTCCAAAATGCTTCCTTTTCCAGAATTCACTCCCAAAGTACCTAAAATCACAAAAGGAACGATTTAGGGCAATATTTGATCAAATAAATTCCAATTCCGGCTTAAATGACCCCCTAAAAACGGATCATTTTTTGCCTCATCATATACCCTTACACTTGAGATTTGCTTGTCCTCAAGCAAATGCGCTTTTATTCTAATCAAAATACAAGTTAGGGGTCATTTAATACTAATATAAAAGTAATTACAACAAATAATCATTCCACTAAAGACCGAAGACAAGCACGGAGGTCATACACTAGCATCTCACAAATAGTGTTTAGATACTCACATCTCTCGGGTGTAATAAAGTATATATCACAATATGGAAATGGAAAACATCTCTCACTACCTGTCATAGCAAAATAGATTACCATAGGCTTGGGAAAGGATCAAACCTCCACCACATGACGTAAGCACCTAGGATAAACTATCAAAGAGGTCTTTTAAAGGGTTATAACGTTAGGTGTAGGGATATGGAATACACGGTTTTGTTGGATATAGGCAATCTTTATTGGTAGCGAGTTAATCATCTTGGTTAATTACATGTACAATATGGCGTTGCTAAGCCAAGACTGGACTCGACTTAAGCTAATAAATGAAAAATAACAAAAACATAAAACAAACATAAAATGAAGCGGGATGGTAGTCCGTATGTTTTTTTTCTTTTTCTTGATTTTTTCGATTTTTTTTTTTTTTTTTTTTTTTTTTTTTTGCATACACTCTTACCCTACCATCCAAATAATACATCATAAGGAATGAACATTCCCCTTACACTTGAATTTTTACATACTTTACAATAAACTAATCTAATGACTCGAATTAAGATAATCAAAACACTTGGAGTACTTTTAAAATCAACGTACATATGGGGGTAATAATAGATGTTCTTCCCCATTACTCCATAACATTAGTACTTTACCCATGAGTCCCAATCGTCCCAAAACAATATGTACAAGGATATGACTCGACTTAGCAACCATGTAATCAATTAGATAATTAACTAAGGGTTTAAACATGTAACAATAATGCACTAAAGATGAGTGCATACACGGAAGGCTAAGGCGATTTGGTTGTACATTTAAGTGGGGTGTAACAAATTCTTCCTTTAAGTAAGATGCTTAAAGTTAGAAACGAAAAGATAGGCTCGGAGGGGTGTTGATGAGTGCTTAAACACTCATCATTTTTACCGTATCTGGACTGCCAAAACATCCAAAAACACCCAATAACGCATCAAAATACACAAATTATTCCAAAAGTGTGTTTTATATGTTTTAGATGCAAAATGTTTGAAAACAAATGAAAAACGAACAAAGTTTGCACAATTGGCAGTTTCAGTCCCTCAAGTTTCAAAATTTGGCAAAACTAGTCCCTGGAAGTTTAAAATGAAAGAAAAGTCAACCCAAGGCAAATAAAAATCAAAAATTATCAAAATAAGTCCTTGGGTGATAAAGTTTAAGAAAATTACACTTTTTCCCCTTAAAATCCAAAATTGACAAATATGGTCCCTGGAATTTTGGAAATTGACAGATTCAGTCCCTAGTGGGATAATTTTGAAAGAAAATCACTTTTGGTCATGGAAAATCATAAATTGTCAAAAAATGATCTTGTGGTGTGAGTTTGAGGAAATTACAACATGGGTCCCTCAAGTTTGGAAATATGGCAAAACAAGTCCCCCGGGTTTTCAAAAATGGAATTTACCTTTTATAACTCCTATACTATTCAGACTTGTCATTATTAGCCCTTGGGATATTTTGGATACATGTCATTTGCACCCCTCATAATTCGGCCAAATTACAAGAATGGTCCTTGTGATTCAAAGTTACTAACCAACCGGAGCCAAAACCTAAACCCAACCCACTTCATGGTCTGGTCCATCAAACACCCACCAGGCCCATTCACTCCTTAGCCCACCTCCACAATCCATTCACTCCACCCCGTTTAAAATAACACCCCGTACAACCCTTACCTCCATTTCCCAGTCAACCATGGTCAAACCCCCCTCCAACTTGCTACCTGCTTCCCCCCTCCTCCACCTCAGCACACCATCCCTTCCCTTGACTCTTGAGCTACGTTCCAAAGTGCTTTAATTGTTCCCCACTTACCACTCAACCTAGGTCCGACATAAAGAAAATGGCGCCAAAAGCAGGTTAATGGCTGGGATTAAAAGTCAGTGATCTAATGGTTCTAAAGGAAGGTGGGAAGTGATCATGGACCAAAAGAAACCCTAATGGTCCAGTATAAGAAGAAAGAGATGCACCAGTGATCAGGGGGAATTTTTTAGCTTATTTTGTAATTTATTTTTATTTGTAAAACTTAATTTCTAAGTAATTTTCATCTTTTAAGTTGTATTTCAAGCCTTATCAGTGTATTTGTAAACTTTATGTTTGAATGAAATCCAAGTTTTCTCTGTGAACTCAACTACTTTATATTTCAATAAAAATCTGAAGTGGCATGAATGAATGGTTAGAACTTGTTCTTATTATTCCATAAGCTCATTTGTGATCTCATTTAAGTCTATATAAGATATTCTCAGCATTAAACTTTTTCTAATATCAAGTTTCAAACAGTTAAAGAAAAATAAATTAGAAAGGAAAATAAAAAAAAAACAAAAAAGAAGACAAGTGATCATTGATGGATTGGAGCTGATCTTGGATGGAAATGGGGTAATAGAGGTCTGTGGAGACCATTTAGGTTGGTTCTAGTTCTTGGTTCTTCAAATTCTAGTGGGCAATTCTTGTAAGAAACTTCCTTAATTCTTAGCATTTCACTGTTTTGCTTAGTCTTTATTGTTTCTTACATAATTTGTGTTATTTAGTGTTAATATAACCTATAATCATTAGCTTGTTTGTTGTTTTTTTGAAAGTGCATTAGTTTTCTAAAAACAGTTAAGTAGTCTAATCTTGCATTCTGTGTTCTTGTGTTGTTATTATTGATTATTTGTGTTCTAATAAACCCATAATATTGTTATTAAATAGCATGTAACAGATTAGGGGTTTAATTCACAAGGGTACTTTGAAAATCATCATTTGAAGTTACATATAGGGGTGTTTGGATCAGTGGAATAGCCCACTGATCCCTTGGTTGTGATTGTCTTTTGTTGCTTAGATATATTACTCAGGTGTGTTTGAGCTTGAATCAGTCCTAATATTGGATCCTAGAAACCTCAAAGTCAAAATCAAAAGAATCCACCACCACAGTTAACTGTGGTGGTTTTTAGAGTCCAAAACCTTGTCATTTCCATAGATAAGTTAGTATTTCAACTTAATTTAGTTCTTATTTAACTTATAAACATGAATTGAGCAAGCTAGATTAAGCCAAAAGTCATAAAAGTCAAAGTGGTGCAAAGTTCTTAAAAGTCAAATTTCATCTCAGTCAATTTTGAGCAACTTTTGGAGGTTTGTAACTTATTTGTTTTGAGGTTTTAGGATCTGAAAATTGGTGTGCTAAATCTTTGTCACTTTGTCCATTTTTGTAAATTTTATCAGATTTTTAGAATTTTATCTGGTGGGTCCCACACCCCCTTGAAATAGGTTGCAGGGCAACCCATTGCCCTGTTCTCAGCATACCCATTCCACACCACCACCTTTTGTGGTGGTTTGTGGCCAATTCAGTGGTCTTTACCACTTGATTTTTGTTCCCTTCAACCCCCCTCCTACCAGGGTGTGTTTGTGAACCTTTGGTTTGACCCATAAGTCAGTGGACCCCACCTTATTTGGACCCTCAAGTTTGTCCCCAAACTGCCTCAGTCCTATTTTGGCAATTGCTTATTTGTAGCTTTCTGGCTTATTGATGCTTGTTTGTTGGTTGTAACTTGCTAAATATTGTTCCTAAGACTCAGAGAAACCAATCTCAACCATTGTGGACCCCACATTTCATCATTTGAGCTAAAACACCCCACAGTCAACAAAAGTCAACTGTGGATGCATTAAGCACTTGAATTGCTTATTCAGTGGGTTTAAACAAAAGTGTTTTTATTAAAGTTACTTTTTTTTAGCTTATTATCAGTTTAGAAAAAGAAAAAAATAAAAAAAAAAACCAATTTTAACAATAGTGATAGCTTCTATTTAATAGGATTTATCTATTTATTTTTCTTTTTAATTAATTTCTAAGTAATATGTCACTTTTATATTTTTAGAAATTATATTTTAGGTTAAAATAATTTTACAAATTTTTCCAGATTTTTATTTTGTCATCTAGTGGTATTTCTAATTAATTTTAATTTAATTTAGTTTTAATTAATATTAATCAATTAATTAGCATAATTAGTTTTTATATAGTATAACCTAGTTTTTATAATTTTTATAGCTTCTATTTTAGTTAGAACATTTTTATAAATTTTTTTTAGAATTTTTACTGTTCATTTAATAGTTTTTATAATTTAAATAGTTTAATTAGATATTAATTAATAAATAGAATAATAATTAGTTAATTAGCTTAAAAATACATAAAATTAACTTTTTATAATTTTTTAGGATTCCCATGATGGTTAATTAGATTTATAAAATTTTTATTAATTTTCTAAGTCTTTTAAGTATTTTTAATAATTCTAATTAGTTTAATTAGTATTAAATAGATAATTAGTAATTAATTAATTATAAATAATTAAATAGTGTAAAAATAATTTTAATTTTTCTTAAAATTTTCTTTTATTATTAGGATTTTAAAAAATATCAATTTTACACTTTTAACCCTTCCAGTCCTTCAGTTGTACTTTTTGTTTTGTGCGTCTGTTACGTTTTTTAATTAAAACGTTCGTTTTTAGTTTTTAGCTCAAATTCCCGCAATCTAAATTCCAGTAATCACTCACGTAGCTTTCCTAAGCTATATTTGTTAATAAGTTCCAAATAATTCTGATCATAACCTTTTCCTGTGAATAATCACCCGATCACAAATACGCCAAAGTTACAATTCACACTTCAACGGGACTTAACGACCTGGTGATACCCTATATTACCCGGAGCATTGACCTAGGTGTATCCTGGTGAGTGGTGTACCTTTTCTAAAGAAGCCACTCACTTGTGATTATTGGTTTAAGTTCACTGTGGTTTTGTCTCGACTTTGTTTTGATTGATTTTTTTTGTTCCTAGTGCATGCGCACTCGTTCTTCTAGGTCTACTAGCCCATTACGTGAGCTTGTACGAAAACCTAGAAGACCTCGTCGTCGTTCAGCACCAACAGTCGGATCTGAGATCCGTACTGTTGCCACACCCACTATCACCATGGCGGAAGACCGTCCCATGTGTGAACTTCTCCAAGCACCCATCGAGGGTTACGGAGATGCCATTATTGTCCCAGCCATCGTGGCTGATAGTTTTGAGCTCAAAACCGGGTTACTCAATCTTGTAACCTCAAGTCAATTCTACGGTTTTGAGAGGGACGATCCTCATGCTCATATTCGATGGTTCAATAAAATCACATCAACCATCAAGTACAAAAATGTCCCATGTGAAGCAATCAAACTCCTTCTCTTCCCATTCTCATTGGAGGGGCAAGCCCGGATTTGGCTTGAAAAACAACCTCCACGATCTATTGAGACTTGGGAAGATCTTGTCAAAAAGTTTGTGAATGAATTCTTCCCACCTTCCAAGACCACGAGTCTTAAGAACGAAATCACCAAGTTCACCCAAAAATATGATGAATCTTTTGGTGAAGCGTGGGATCGTTTCAAAGAATTACTTCGCAAGTGTCCACATCATGGTTTCTCTGAGTTGATGCAACTCGATACGTTTTACAATGGCGTGAGCCAAGCTGATCAGGATTCACTCAATGCCTCCGCGGGAGGCAACTTTTTGAGTAAAACCACAAAAGAAGCTTTGCAAATCATAGAAAACAAGTCTAAGGTCCGCTCTACACGAAGCAAACCGATTGTTTCTCAAATCAATGCGGGTCCTTCCACTTCATCTTCTGTGGGTCAATCTAGCACGGATGCTAAGATTGACAAGCTCACTGAAGCGATCCAAGCTTTGGTTCTCGCCCAAACAAAGAAAGTCTCATTTCCACAACATCCTCCACCTGCTGAGGTTAAAAAAGTGGAAGTCTGTGTAACTTGTGGTGGGCCGCATGCCTACTACAATTGCACAGCTACTGATGGTACTCCATACGAAGCTCATGCTTTAGCGGGGTCCCAAAATCAAGGAGGCAATCAATATCGCCCTCCTATGGACCCTAGCTATCGTCCTCAACATCATTATCCTGGACCTCCTGGTTTTAATCAAAACCAAAATGTCCAAAACCGTGGCCAAAATCAAAATAGAGCGAACCAAGGTTATCAAAACCAAGGTTATCAAAACCAAAGTAACTACAATCAGGGCCACGGTTTTCACAATCAAAACCAAGGATTCCAAAATCAAGGTTTCCAACAACAAAATCAAGGAAACTTTAATCGGAACCAAGGTCAGGGTAATTTCAATCAGGGATATTTTCATGGGAACAACAACCCTAATCAGGGTAATTTTCAAAATCAAGGTCCTAATCCGAACAATCGAGCTCCAAATATTCCTCATCCGAATCAAGCCATTGTTCCAACCGGGCCTTCATCTGACGAGTTGTTGAAACAATTCATGAAATCCCAAGAAGAGTTGAACAAGTTGCTGGTCAGCCAGATTTCTGACATCAAGAAGTCTTTAAATGATCGACCCTCGGGCTCAGGTACTACTTTACCGAGCAACACGATCGCTAACCCGAGGGGCGATGCTAAGGCGATCACAACACGAAGTGGTGCTTCATATGATGAACCCGCGATTCCTACTACCTCTTCTTCTCCTCCAAAGGTAGTGAATCGTGAACCTGAGGTGACAAAGGACAAAGTGCAAAATCCTAGCCCACGAAGTACAGCACACGTCCAACCTCAGGTTATTCCTGAAACCAGATGTAAGCCTGGAGTTGTCTTTGAACCACCAGAAACTCCAGTGGACAGCCCTAAATCCAAAACTTCTATTCCCTATCCATCACGTCTCAGTGAACAAAAGCTCCGCGAAAAAGCTAATCACCAAATGGATAAATTTTTCCAAATCTTCCAAGATTTGCATTTTGATATCAGCTTCGCGGATGCTATTCTCTTGATGCCTAAGTTTGCATCGACAATCAAAAATCTGTTGAGTAACAAAGAAAAATTATTTGAGATGGCAAGAACTCCTCTGAATGAGAACTGCTCTGCGGTTCTTTTGAAAAAGCTTCCTGAAAAGCTTGGAGATCCCGGGAAATTTCTCATTCCTTGTACTTTCCCGGGTATGGTTGATTGCTTCGCCCTGGCCGATCTAGGTGCTAGCATTAACCTGATGCCATATTCTGTGTGGAAGAAACTCTCTCTTCCCGAACTTACCCCCACGTGCATGACTCTAGAGCTTGCCGATCGTTCGATTTCTCATCCCATTGGCATTGCCGAGGACGTATTCGTTAAAGTGGGGAAGTTCCATTTTCTGGCAGATTTTGTGATTGTTGACTTTGATGCCGATTCAAGGGTCCCTCTCATTCTTGGGCGGGGATTCCTTAGAACTGGGCGCGCTCTTATTGATGTATTTGAGCATGAGATCACATTACGTGTTGGAACGGAAGCCATAACCTTCAACCTAAATCAAACGTCGAGATACTCCTCCAATTATGATTGTGAGTCGGTGAATCAAATTGATGTCATCGATGTTGCTGCTGAGGAGTATGCTCAAGAGATTTTAGGTTTCATTGATGATTCTTCGAGTGAAAACCTCACTCAATCTTCTCACCCCATCATAGCCAATTCTTCTCCTTCCCTCACTCCGTTTGAGGGAAGTGACTTCATCTTAGAAGAAATGGAGGCGTTTCTCAAAAGTGATTCGATTCCCGATGGAGTCGATAACCAAGAGATCGACCTCGAGAGGGATATTCTCATGCTTGAAAAATTGTTAAACGAAGATCCCTCTCCTCTTCCTGTTCTACCACAACAACTTCATAAAGAGGAGGTCAAAAATGTTGAGAAAACTGATGACTTTCCCGAGGTTGAACTTAAGGACTTGCCTCCTCATCTTGAATATGCATTTCTGGAGGGTGATGATAAATTACCCGTGATAATTGCCAAAGACTTAAGTGATGAAGAAAAGGCTGCTCTCATAAAGGTTTTGAAGTCTCATAAACAAGCAATTGCTTGGCGTCTCTCCGACATCAAGGGCATTGACCCTGAATTCTGTACTCATAAAATTTTAATGGAGAACGACTTCAAACCTGCAGTCCAACAACAAAGAAGGGTGAATCCAAAAATTCACGAGGTTATCAAACAAGAGGTTTTAAAACTTCTTGATGCCGGATTGATTTACCCTATCTCGGACAGTCCTTGGGTCAGCCCAATTCATTGTGTTCCAAAAAAGGGTGGCATTACCGTTGTCACAAATGAGGAAAATGAGTTAATTCCCACTCGTTTGGTTACGGGTTGGCGTGTCTGTATTGACTATCGCAAGTTAAATGACGCCACCCGCAAAGATCATTTTCCTCTGCCTTTTATGGATCAGATGCTCGAGAGATTAGCGGGGAATGAGTATTATTGCTTCCTCGATGGTTTCTCGGGTTACTTTCAGATTCCCATTGATCCGCAAGATCAAGAAAAGACCACGTTCACGTGCCCCTATGGGACTTTCGCATATAAACGTATGCCATTTGGCTTATGTAATGCTCCGGGCACGTTTCAAAGATGTATGATGGCCATTTTTTCCGACATGATCGGAAAAACTATGGAGGTCTTCATGGACGATTTTTTGGTCATTGGGGATTCGTTTCAAACATGCCTCTCCCATTTAGACAATATGCTAAAACGTTGTGAAGACACAAAGTTGTGTCTAAATTGGGAGAAGAGTCACTTTATGGTCAAAGAGGGAATTGTCCTCGGCCATAAAATTTCAAAAAACGGGATTGAGGTTGATCGTGCCAAAGTGGACGTCATCGCAAAATTACCTCATCCCACAACTGTGAAAGGTGTTAGGAGCTTTTTGGGTCACGCCGGTTTTTACCGTAGGTTTATTCAAGATTTTTCTAAAATCGCCCGGCCTATGACCCATCTCCTCGAAAAGGATGCTCCTTTTATCTTCTCCCCTGAGTGCATCGAAGCCTTTGAAACATTAAAGAAAAGGCTTACCGAGGCACCTATTCTTGTCGCCCCCGATTGGGACTTGCCCTTTGAACTTATGTGTGATGCTAGCGATTATGCTATAGGGGCAGTCTTGGGGCAACGCAGGTCTAAACACTTTCAGCCTATACACTATGCAAGCAAAACAATGACTGAGGCTCAAAGTCATTACACCACCACTGAAAAAGAATTATTAGCTGTGGTGTATGCCTTTGAGAAATTCCGGTCATATTTGATCTTGACAAAAAGCATAGTGTATACGGATCACTCGGCTTTGAAGTATCTATTTGCAAAACAAGATGCAAAGCCGAGACTCCTCCGATGGGTTCTCCTCCTTCAGGAATTTGATATCATCATTCGTGATAAAAAAGGAGCTGAGAACCTAGCTGCTGATCATCTCTCCCGTCTTGAAAACCCTTACCAAAATGCTTTCGAGAAAAAGGAAATAAATGAAACATTTCCTCTCGAAACCCTCAATGTGGTTTCATTTCGTGGAGACTCGATTACCCCATGGTTTGCCGACTTTGCAAACTATCTTGCGGGTAACTTCATTGTGAAAGGGATGTCGTCCCAACAAAAAAATAAATTTTTCAAGGATGTCAAACATTACTTTTGGGACGACCCCTACTTGTTCAAAATCTGTGCGGATCAAGTCATCCGGCGGTGTGTATATGGTCAAGAAGCCGCTGAAATCTTAAAGGCTTGCCATGCTGGTCCCACGGGGGGCCACCACAATCCAAATTACACCGCCAAAAAGGTGTTTGATTCCGGTTTCTTTTGGCCCACGATTTACAAGGATGCCCAAGAATTAGTCAAATCCTGTGACGCTTGTCAACGTCACGGGAATATTTCACAAAAGAATGAAATGCCACAAAATGCAATTCAAGTTTGTGAAATCTTTGACGTATGGGGCATCGATTTTATGGGGCCATTTCCGTCATCTCATGGAAACAAGTATATACTCGTGGCCGTTGACTATTTGTCAAAATGGGTCGAAGCAAAAGCTTTACCCACAAATGATGCCCGAGTAGTTGTGAAGTTTTTGAAAGCTCTCTTTGCTCGATTTGGAACTCCACGTGCTATAATTAGTGATCGTGGTACGCATTTTTGCAATGACAAATTCGATAAAGTCATGCAAAAGTATGGTGTAACTCACCGTCTTTCCACTGCGTACCACCCTCAAACAAGTGGACAAGTAGAAGTTTCCAAT
Source organism: Artemisia argyi (assembly GCA_030686995.1). Classification (NCBI taxonomy): domain Eukaryota; kingdom Viridiplantae; phylum Streptophyta; class Magnoliopsida; order Asterales; family Asteraceae; genus Artemisia; species Artemisia argyi. Next base: position 46,539 of record JARVZY010012397.1, on the reverse strand, counting down.
CGAGGCATAAAGAGAATATTGGAAAGAACCGTTGGGGAAAATCGTGCATCTTGGTCGGATAAATTAGATGATGCACTTTGGGCTTTCCGTACAGCGTATAAAACACCCATTGGGTGTACGCCTTATAAACTTGTGTACGGGAAAGCGTGCCATCTTCCGATCGAGCTTGAGCATAAAGCCTATTGGGCTCTCAAGCATGCTAATTTCGACCTCAAAACGGCGGGTGATCATCGGAAAGTTCAACTCAATGAATTAAATGAACTTCGTGATCAAGCTTACGAGAACTCTTTGATCTATAAAGAAAAGACAAAGAAGATTCATGACTCCAAGATTAAAAACCGCATTTTTAACGTTGGTGATCGAGTCCTTCTTTTCAACTCTAGACTCAAGATCTTCTCGGGAAAGCTAAAAACCCGATGGACTGGTCCATTCACTATCGTTAAGGTTTATCCTTATGGCACCGTCGAGTTATCACAAAATGACGGACCTAATTTCAAAGTGAATGGACATCGGTTGAAACATTACTTTGGAGAGGACATACCATCCATGGTTGTCCCGGATCTCCAAACTTTCCCCAAGGACAATTAAATTCGGGGATAGAGTCAAGCTAACGACTCGATGACCAAAAATTAGCAACAATACGGGTTTTCACCCGTATCTCTGATTCCTTCTATTTTCTACCACCCTAGTGTGGGGGAATGGCCAACCCCCCGCTATTTGAAAAATGTATATATGTATATAAGTTCAAAAAAAAAAAAAAAAAAAAAAAAAAAAAAAAGTGTGTGATTGTATGTAAAGATAAATAAAGTGAAAAATGCAAAACAAAATTCCACAGTTAGCTTCGAATATTATCTTCTTACGTTCTTAGATTCGGCATAATAGCCGGGACTTTGAATATTGAGGACAATATTCATTTCTAAGAGTGGGGGGGAAATTCTAGCGAATTTTATCGCAAAATACTTTCAAATACCCCCATTTTGGCCAAATTTTTCAAAAATTTTTCACTTTATTTCAAAATTTTTGTGGTAATCAGTCCGCCAAAGTCTAAATGACAAAGGGATTGGCTAGTCCAGGAGCAAACGGCTCTTGGTAAAGACAACTCAAATCCGTTCACGGCTTGCAATTTGCCCAAAATTGTCCGGTTCTTCAACTCCCCAAAAACAAATGAGTTGGCTAGCCCGCAAGATTATGGCTTGTGGTAAAGGCCGTGGAAAAACCATAATTGGTAATCAGCTCACCAAGATGTTGACTAGGTCCATCAAGATGCTGGCTAGTCCAGGAGCAAACGGCTCCTGGTAAAGACTTATCAAATCCGTTGACAGCTGGTGGTTTGCTCAAAATCACACGGTTATCAGGTGTGCCACAGTTCTTACACCTGGCTACTCCAGAAGTGATGGCTTTTGGTAAAGAGATTAAAATCCATCAAGTTTTCCTCAAAAGATTGCTAGGGACTAGCAATAGCTTAGTGTGGGGGATTGATGAGTGCTTAAACACTCATCATTTTTACCGTATCTGGACTGCCAAAACATCCAAAAACACCCAATAACGCATCAAAATTCCAAAATTATTCCAAAAGTGTGTTTTATATGTTTTAGATGCAAAATGTTTGAAAACAAATGAAAAACGAACAAAGTTTGCACAATTGGCAGTTTCAGTCCCTCAAGTTTCAAAATTTGGCAAAACTAGTCCCTGGAAGTTTAAAATGAAAGAAAAGTCAACCCAAGGCAAATAAAAATCAAAAATTATCAAAATAAGTCCTTGGGTGATAAAGTTTGAGAAAATTACACTTTTTCCCCTTAAAATCCAAAATTGACAAATATGGTCCCTGGAATTTTGGAAATTGACAGATTCAGTCCCTAGTGGGATAATTTTGAAAGAAAATCACTTTTGGTCCTTGGAAAATCATAAATTGTCAAAAAATGATCTTGTGGTGTGAGTTTGAGGAAATTACAACATGGGTCCCTCAAGTTTGGAAATATGGCAAAACAAGTCCCCCGGGTTTTCAAAAATGGAATTTACCTTTTATAACTCCTATACTATTCAGACTTGTCATTATTAGCCCTTGGGATATTTTGGATACATGTCATTTGCACCCCTCATAATTCGGCCAAATTACAAGAATGGTCCTTGTGATTCAAAGTTACTAACCAACCGGAGCCAAAACCTAAACCCAACCCACTTCATGGTCTGGTCCATCAAACACCCACCAGGCCCATTCACTCCTTAGCCCACCTCCACAATCCATTCACTCCACCCCGTTTAAAATAACACCCCGTACAACCCTTACCTCCATTTCCCAGTCAACCATGGTCAAACCCCCCTCCAACTTGCTACCTGCTTCCCCCCTCCTCCACCTCAGCACACCATCCCTTCCCTTGACTCTTGAGCTACGTTCCAAAGTGCTTTAATTGTTCCCCACTTACCACTCAACCTAGGTCTGACATAAAGAAAATGGCGCCAAAAGCAGGTTAATGGCTGGGATTAAAAGTCAGTGATCTAATGGTTCTAAAGGAAGGTGGGAAGTGATCATGGACCAAAAGAAACCCTAATGGTCCAGTATAAGAAGAAAGAGATGCACCAGTGATCAGGGGGAATTTTTTAGCTTATTTTGTAATTTATTTTTATTTGTAAAACTTAATTTCTAAGTAATTTTCATCTTTTAAGTTGTATTTCAAGCCTTATCAGTGTATTTGTAAACTTTATGTTTGAATGAAATCCAAGTTTTCTCTGTGAACTCAACTACTTTATATTTCAATAAAAATCTGAAGTGGCATGAATGAATGGTTAGAACTTGTTCTTATTATTCCATAAGCTCATTTGTGATCTCATTTAAGTCTATATAAGATATTCTCAGCATTAAACTTTTTCTAATATCAAGTTTCAAACAGTTAAAGAAAAATAAATTAGAAAGAAAAATAAAAAAAAAAACAAAAAAGAAGACAAGTGATCATTGATGGATTGGAGCTGATCTTGGATGGAAATGGGGTAATAGAGGTCTGTGGAGACCATTTAGGTTGGTTCTAGTTCTTGGTTCTTCAAATTCTAGTGGGCAATTCTTGTAAGAAACTTCCTTAATTCTTAGCATTTCACTGTTTTGCTTAGTCTTTATTGTTTCTTACATAATTTGTGTTATTTAGTGTTAATATAACCTATAATCATTAGCTTGTTTGTTGTTTTTTTGAAAGTGCATTAGTTTTCTAAAAACAGTTAAGTAGTCTAATCTTGCATTCTGTGTTCTTGTGTTGTTATTATTGATTATTTGTGTTCTAATAAACCCATAATATTGTTATTAAATAGCATGTAACAGATTAGGGGTTTAATTCACAAGGGTACTTTGAAAATCATCATTTGAAGTTACATATAGGGGTGTTTGGATCAGTGGAATAGCCCACTGATCCCTTGGTTGTGATTGTCTTTTGTTGCTTAGATATATTACTCAGGTGTGTTTGAGCTTGAATCAGTCCTAATATTGGATCCTAGAAACCTCAAAGTCAAAATCAAAAGAATCCACCACCACAGTTAACTGTGGTGGTTTTTAGAGTCCAAAACCTTGTCATTTCCATAGATAAGTTAGTATTTCAACTTAATTTAGTTCTTATTTAACTTATAAACATGAATTGAGCAAGCTAGATTAAGCCAAAAGTCATAAAAGTCAAAGTGGTGCAAAGTTCTTAAAAGTCAAATTTCATCTCAGTCAATTTTGAGCAACTTTTGGAGGTTTGTAACTTATTTGTTTTGAGGTTTTAGGATCTGAAAATTGGTGTGCTAAATCTTTGTCACTTTGTCCATTTTTGTAAATTTTATCAGATTTTTAGAATTTTATCTGGTGGGTCCCACACCCCCTTGAAATAGGTTGCAGGGCAACCCATTGCCCTGTTCTCAGCATACCCATTCCACACCACCACCTTTTGTGGTGGTTTGTGGCCAATTCAGTGGTCTTTACCACTTGATTTTTGTTCCCTTCAACCCCCCTCCTACCAGGGTGTGTTTGTGAACCTTTGGTTTGACCCATAAGTCAGTGGACCCCACCTTATTTGGACCCTCAAGTTTGTCCCCAAACTGCCTCAGTCCTATTTTGGCAATTGCTTATTTGTAGCTTTCTGGCTTATTGATGCTTGTTTGTTGGTTGTAACTTGCTAAATATTGTTCCTAAGACTCAGAGAAACCAATCTCAACCATTGTGGACCCCACATTTCATCATTTGAGCTAAAACACCCCACAGTCAACAAAAGTCAACTGTGGATGCATTAAGCACTTGAATTGCTTATTCAGTGGGTTTAAACAAAAGTGTTTTTATTAAAGTTACTTTTTTTTAGCTTATTATCAGTTTAGAAAAAGAAAAAAAAAAAAAAAAAAAAACCAATTTTAACAATAGTGATAGCTTCTATTTAATAGGATTTATCTATTTATTTTTCTTTTTAATTAATTTCTAAGTAATATGTCACTTTTATATTTTTAGAAATTATATTTTAGGTTAAAATAATTTTACAAATTTTTCCAGATTTTTATTTTGTCATCTAGTGGTATTTCTAATTAATTTTAATTTAATTTAGTTTTAATTAATATTAATCAATTAATTAGCATAATTAGTTTTTATATAGTATAACCTAGTTTTTATAATTTTTATAGCTTCTATTTTAGTTAGAACATTTTTATAAATTTTTTTTAGAATTTTTACTGTTCATTTAATAGTTTTTATAATTTAAATAGTTTAATTAGATATTAATTAATAAATAGAATAATAATTAGTTAATTAGCTTAAAAATACATAAAATTAACTTTTTATAATTTTTTAGAATTCCCATGATGGTTAATTAGATTTATAAAATTTTTATTAATTTTCTAAGTCTTTTAAGTATTTTTAATAATTCTAATTAGTTTAATTAGTATTAAATAGATAATTAGTAATTAATTAATTATAAATAATTAAATAGTGTAAAAATAATTTTAATTTTTCTTAAAATTTTCTTTTATTATTAGGATTTTAAAAAATATCAATTTTACACTTTTAACCCTTCCAGTCCTTCAGTTGTACTTTTTGTTTTGTGCGTCTGTTACGTTTTTTAATTAAAACGTTCGTTTATAGTTTTTAGCTCAAATTCCCGCAATCTAAATTCCAGTAATCACTCACGTAGCTTTCCTAAGCTATATTTGTTAATAAGTTCCAAATAATTCTGATCATAACCTTTTCCTGTGAATAATCACCCGATCACAAATACGCCAAAGTTACAATTCACACTTCAACGGGACTTAACGACCTGGTGATACCCTATATTACCCGGAGCATTGACCTAGGATATTTGACTTTGTTGACCATTATTTGGTTAATATAAGTTAGGTGGTTCAGAACCAATCAGGTGTACTAGGGTTTTTCGTGTACTAAAAGTGAGTACAACGCTAAGGGTGTGGGAAAAAATAATTGACTTAGCTAGCCAAGTAATATGACTTAAATGGTCAAGTAATTATGATACGGGTTTAACACAAGGGTGATCCTAATGCCTCTTATCATGTAGTAAATCCTACTACACGAATGTAGTCTCACTAGCGGTCTCGGGATGCATCACTAACGCAAGTTCTAGAATCTAAATGCTACCGGTACACTCATAAGCACTAATAGTAAATGCGTTTCCTATCAAATCTAAAAGCGAACCTCACATATTTGGGTGGAAAATTTTTCTGAATGATACGGTTTTGTGCTAGTCATACAATCTCCTGTCCATGAGACGCTTGCTATGGCTAAAGTTTCACTCCTAAATGTTGTAATAAATTTTAAATTTGGCGCTAAAATTACACTAACAATTATTTCTCATAGTTTTATTACACACCTACCATCAAAAAAACAAACTCAAGTGAAAGTGTATCCTATGAGGTATCATCATTTTACCCTCTCCTTACACTTAGGATGAACATTGTCCCCAATGTTCAATTAAAGATTGTAAAAGTAAAAAAGGTAAAAGAATGAAATCAAATACTCCCCTGATTCGCTCGGTATGGATAGTATGGTAACAAGGTTAGATCTTCCTCCAAGAAAATGAACAATCAAAGCTTCCTTTCCAGAATATAAATCATCTTCTTGTCAAACATAACCTGTTAATCCTGAGAAAACAAACAAGGCAACCTCGCGTAAAATCGGCGGCAATCTATATATGATAATAAAGCCTAGAAAACAAAATAAGATATAATGCTTGTGGAATGAGTGTTTGCAGATTTCCTGGAGTTTATAAAACTAAAGATTCTGCAAAAACTTTAAGACTCCATTAGAAAAACAAAACTAGCAAAATTTCCAGATTTTTACACGTGACGCTGTCAGGAGTTTCTTCCTGACGCCGTCAGAAGTGACCTGCAGAAATCTTTATGTTAAGTTTCCGGAAAATTTCTGGAAAAACTTTGTCCTACTTCCTGGAAAATCCTGCAAAACATCATTATGACTCGATACAAGCATTTGACTCTACGAATATACATGTTCATTTAATATTGTGGAGAATCATGATCAAATTTGTTTCTTAAAAACATATTTGGGGTTTCCCTATACACTTATCTTTTGCGAAATACCCTTGGATGAAGTTAAGACTAAGCCAAATGACAAAATAAAGTATTTTCACCATTTTAGTTTTGAAACATGATCTACCAACAATAAAAATAAAGTATGCATACGGAAACAAATAACAATCAAACAAAATAAAAATCACACAAAACATGGTTTGCCTCCCAAGAAGCGCTTTTCTTTATTTACGAGTCTTGTAGCTAGACTCAAGGTCATGGGCTATCGTGTGTTGATGCGTAGGGATTGCACCAGGCTTTACCTCTCGAGGGATCTCGAGAAGCTTACAACCCCCACCAGGCAGTGTACTTGATCGATGTAGTATAGTATAATGACAAGTACCGGGGGATTGATCGTTCAGCTAGGAATAGTGTCGCTAGGATTAGAAAACCTAAAGACTAGGTCTAGAGATGAGGGATGATTCTTTTTGTATTTTTATATTTTTTAGAAAGTAAGTAAAAATCTCGGGTTTGAAGGAGTTGGGCGGAATTAGTTGCTAATCAACTAACCCAATACTAAGATGCAATCAAAATAAAATACTAAAAATGAAATTAAACTAAATTATACTAAAGTTGTGAGCAATATGTGGGAGAATTGTGTTTACTTAGATTTCACTACTCCCTAGATATCTTTTACACGTTAATTACTTGTTATAGTTACGTGGATGACGGATTGTATTCCTTAATACCATTCATGGGGTGGCGTACTTACTTCCCCAATCCTATGAGCGCCTACTTCACTCCTATGTCGAGCCGGCTAAGAAGCTCCTAACATGGGATCACTAGAATTTGCTCATGCATTAAATACAACCAATAAAACCTAGTACACATCGGTTCATGTTTCCTAAGACGTTCAAGCATGTTACACAATGGAGATCTGCCAGTTTTCTTAAGCCTAACATTGAAATCATTCATCCAATACAACCATAAACAAGTAATCAACACATAATTAACAACTAGGTTTCGTTAGATCTAAGCAAACACAAGATAGATCTAGCCTAGCATGTTAAAATCAAGAAAAGCACAAGATATAATCAACCAACACATAGACATATTGATTGAATTAAGAGAAGACTTATCTCAATAGAACATGAAAGGATTCAAGGGGTGAAAACCCTTGAAAACACTGTAAAATACGACTTAGGGTTTACAAAGTTCGGCCCTAGTTTTCTCCACACAAGTTCCTCTTTATGAATGAAAAATAGAAAACTATATATAGAGTTTGATAGGTAACGGCGTCAAGAACAAATGTCTGACGCCGTCATCTCGCCGCCAAATAGTTTCTCGGACCGCCTAGATCTGGGTCTGACGCCGTCATGTGTTTCCCTTGTGCAGGCCGTCACCAAATTAACTCTTGACGCCCTTGTTGTGACGCCGTCAGGTTTGCACTGGGTCGTCATGGATTTTACTCTTGACGCCGTCAGGATCTTCCTCTTGACGCCGTCAGGTACTGTTCTCAGCATGGAAAATTAAGTCTTTGGCGTTTTCTTCACTTTTATGCTCCAAAAACGTCCGAATTGCTTCCTTTTCCAGAATTCACTCCCAAAGTACCTAAAATCACAAAAGGAATGATTTAGGGCAATATATGATCAAATAAATTCAATTCCGGGCTTAAATGACCCCCTAAAAGTGGTTCATTTTTCGCCTCATCATGTGTCGCTTATGCTCACATAACCAAGGGTGAGCCATCTAATAGTCGCCTCATCTTTCTTATAATCATCACTTAACTCTAAACATCCACGATAATACCTTTTATTCTTTTCATGAGTATATTTAAGTCCTTTTCTTTTATCATTCTCACTTAGCATTTCTAGGGGCAGATACCTACTACACTTCTCCATGGAAAAATCCTTGAACCTAGGGTGTGCACGGGGCATTTGGTAGACAAAATCTTCATCCCCATCCGAGAATGTAATTAACCCCTCCATAAGTTTTTCATCAAGGTTGGTCAACCTTTTGAAAGGTTTCCCAAACACAACTTGGGTTAACTTACTATCGATAAATTCTCCTAGATTCTCCATAACTATGAACTCAACAAGATAAACGAAGCTTCCTACAAACACATGCAACAACATTGCCCTAGCAATAACATTATCTCCTTTGTATTCTAACTCATCTACCATGATTTTATTATATTCACTACGCGAGATTATGTTCATTGGGAGAGATGAGTTAAGGTAGGCATTAAAGCTCCTAAATCCAATCTTACAAGGAAATTGCATATTGAATGAGCTATCACACTCAATCCTTGTTCTAGGGTCAACATACCTAAGAGGGTTCACTTCATCTTCCATCCTATCCTCATTAATCACATCACCATCGTCAAGATCCTCATCTGAGTCTGAATAGTAAAAAGGACTAGCCCTATGGTCATCATCATGGTCAGACTCCTCCATTTCATAATTATTGTCAAAGTGGTGGTTAGGCGAGAGGTTAGGTGGGTTTTCATTTTCCACTAAAGGGATTGGGTCGGGCATTTGGAAAATCCTGCGACTAAAAACACGAATAACAGGAATCAAACGATCAATGTTATTGTTATCCATCGAGATAGTTTACGAACAAAGGAAACAAGAAATAAGATAGACTAAAGAAAACCTAAAAATAAAAATAAAATCTTACTAGAAAGGAATCTAGGACGTAGACCTAATAAAAAGAAATTCTAACCTAGACAATAACTATTCCCCGGGCTGCGGCGCCAAAAACTTGATGCGTGGGAATTGCACCAGGCTTTACCTCTCGAGGGATCTCGAGAAGCTTACAACCCCCACCAGGCAGTGTACCTGATCGTTGTAGTATAGTATAGTGACAAGTACCGGGGGATTGATCGTGCAACTCAGGAATAGTGTCGCTAGGATTAGAAAGCTTAAAAACTAGGTCTAGAGGTGATGGATGATTCTTTTTGTATTTTTTATATTTTATAAAAGCAAATAAAAGCTCGGATTTTTGGAAGAGTGGGCGGAATTAGTTGCTAGTCAACTAACCCAATAACTAAGATGCAATCAAAATAAAATAACAAAAATGAAAATAAAGCTAATTAAACTAGTGGTGTGAACAATATATGGGAGAATTGTGTTTACTTAGATTTCACTACTCCCTAGATATCTTTTACAGGTTAATTACTTGTTATAGTTGCATGGATGACGGGTTATATTCCTTAATATCAATCATGGGGTGGCGTACTTACTTCCCCAATTCTATAAGCTCCTACTTCACTCCTATGTCGAGCCTGCAAGAAGCTCCTTACATGGGATCACTAGAATTCGCTCATGCATTAAATAAAACCATAAAAACATAGTACACATCGGTTCATGTTTCTTAAGACGTTCAAGCAAGTTACACAATGGAGATCTGCCAGTTTTCTTAAGCCTAACATTGAAATCATTCATCCATTACAACTATAAACAAGCAATCAACCTATAATCAACATCTAGGTTTCATTACATCTAAGCAAACACACAAAAGATCTAGCCTAGCATGTTAAAATCAAGACAAGCGTAAGATATATTCAAACAACACATAGACATATTGAATGTTATGAAAGGATACTTATCTCAATTGAACATGAAGGGTTTCAAGGGCTGAAAACCCTTGAAAATACTGTAAAAGTTGTGTTAGGGTTTATTAGGTTCGACCCTAAAATTCTCCTCCCAAGTTACACACTTATGAATGAAAATTAGAAAAGTATATATAGATTTCATGAGGTGACGGCGTCAAGAGGAAAGTTCTGACGCCGTCATCTCGCCGCCAATAAAATTCTCGGACTGCCTAGATCCAGATCTGACGCCGTCATGTGTATTTCAGCTCTGGGCCGTCACCACTTTTACTCTTGACGGCCTTGATCTGACGCCGTCACGTTTTCTTTGGGTCGTCACCAAAATTGTTCTTGACGCCGTCATCAAAACCTTCTTGACGCCGTCAGGTACTGTTCCCAACAAAGAAAATTAAGACTTTGCTGTTTTCTTCACTTTTATGCTCCAAAAACGTCCAAAATGCTTCCTTTTCCAGAATTCACTCCCAAAGTACCTAAAATCACAAAAGGAACGATTTAGGGCAATATTTGATCAAATAAATTACAATTCCGGCTTAAATGACCCCCTAAAAACGGATCATTTTTTGCCTCATCAACCATCCCTGTCTGTCTCAGCATATCACAATCCTCTCAGCAATCAATGGAACTATGGCTGTTGACTTCTGTTGACTGATCATTCACTTGTGATAATTTTAAAATGAAATCTAATCCACAACAAGCTACAAAGCTTTTATGAATTGAATAGAAATTAATCAGCTTATTTGAAAGCTTATCTAACAAATTTTAGAACATATTTTTTATTTTTCTTATATTTTCTGATTTTTATTTATTTTTTATATTTTTAGAACAAATTGAAAAGGAAAGTATTATCTATGAGCTAAACTAGCTTCTGTAAGCTTATGAAAACAGGACTTAGAACTTTAGAAACTGATAAGCTACACTAAATTGTATTAAACTTGAAAGAGAGGAAACAATTTGACTGAAACAAACTGAAAATTTTATTAATACTAAAGATGAAATTACAAAGTAAATTTGAAATTACAAATCAATTAAGCTAAGTATAAATTTTGACAGAGTAACATTAAGCTAAAAACTACATACTAATGAGCTCAAAATGAGCACTATATATAGATGAGGAGAGAATGAGGGGGTCATAATGCCATGCTGGCGATCCACACCACCTTGTGCTTCTTCTCATTATCTCACAGCCCTAAGATCATTTTGTGTCATCTTCTCATTCATCACAACCCTTGGATCAGAAAATGAGGCATGGCAAGACCAATCACACACTGCCATCTGTCTTAGTATACACACACTCTCTGACTTGTCAGCAGGCTTCTAGAAAGAGTATCCAAGGCTTAATAATGAGGTGTCATGCCTAATCACTGCTTGCCAAGTGTCCTAATAACTCCATTCCTTCTCTCTGACACATGCCTGACACGTGAGGTGTGCTTCTAGAAGACCAAATGATTAGTTAATCATGGTTGATTAGAGTGGTGTTGACCAATTGAACCATGGTGTATAATTAGGGTTCATATGGCTATTAGGGGTTCTGGGTTTGGTGCTATTTGGGGGTAAAAAGGGGCGGGTGTGGGTATTTTTATTAGATGTTTGACCATTTTTGACTTCTTGACCCTGGGTGTGGGCTTTGACCAAAGGTAAATCGGGTATGGGCTTTGGGGATATGACATTGGATTTGGACTTTGAAATTATTGGACCAGGGTTTGTTTTATGAATACTTATAATATTTATCAAGGACTAATTTTGCAATTCGTTTGAAAGACTAAGGGTTGTTTCCGTCGATTTTCCAAAGTATAATGCAAGGGTTATTTCTGCCATACTTGAATAGTTGGAAGACTTGAGTTGACTTCTTCAAAAATATCATCAAGGGACTATTCTTGCCAACTCTAAAAAGTATAAGGACCACTTTTAGACTTTCTTCAAACTTCACACAAGGACCACCAATGTTCATTTATCAAACCCTGAGGACTTCTTCTGACTTTTTAAACTCAGCTTGACTTTTAGCTTTGACATTTTGACTCAATCCACTCTCGTGCTAGTTTTTGTCGGATTTTTGTTTGTTTTTCATCATTTTGCGTAATATCCGTACCTGCACATTCACAATCACAAAAACATGTTTTCTTTGGCGTTTTTGGTTAGTTTTTGGATTATTAAGTCATATTTTGGCTCAGAAAAAGTGAGTGAATAAGCACTCACCAAAATCCCCCGGACTAAGGTATTGTCGTTTCCTCACGCAATGTGATCAATTCACGCTTTTGGGATAAATAATTTCGTAACTCTTCCTACTGACTTTGTAAAGTAGCAAGGAGGTTCAAAAGAGGTTACAAAATCATTTATTCCCGCAAATGCTCCATTTTCCAAAATTTTTCCTTTATTCTACTTTCACTTTTATTTTTGGACTTTTCATACTTCATACTTGTGACGGTTTGTTGAACTTTCATTATTTTGCAGTAATTTTTAGGGTCAACGAGTAGAAACACTTCTCATGGAAAAATGACCATACGGATAAAAATAGTCATCCTTGATTTTTCACAAGCTCCCAAACTAAGCGTACAAACGAGATCACAGCTTATCTACAAGTTAAATGCTAACACTACTCATAAAAGTTACTTATGGAAACCTCTTACTCCCATGTCCTAAGTTTTTGTATCTCAATATTTTATTTTTGTTGAGAAATGAATTGCTTCATATTTTCTCGTTTCAATACTTTTTAGTCTGATAGTGACACCTAAGTTTAAACGATAAGTAGTTTTCCATTTTCTCTTAAGAACCACTGCAATAGAAATTCGGTCCACATCAAGGAATTTGGGTACATACAATATCATAGATATGTTGCAGAGTACTACACGTGCACCTCATGTGTCCAATTCAGAATCATTCACATGCACCTCACGCGCCAACAACTTATTTACATTCAAACTCTTATTCATCATAACTTTCAACTTTCACTTTTTTTCATTTTTCACTTTTCTCATATTTTTCATACTTTTCTTTCTTTCTTTACTTTTTTCTCATAACATCAATGGAAGCTTATCGGGTAGCTCCAAAACCACATACATAATCAACTTTTGACTTTTGATTTTTCTCATTTTTGCTCTTATTTTTGATGTTCCTTGATATGCACCCAACTTCTAAAGCAAATATTCTCTTAAGAAAATAAAGAACTAAATATTATCCAAACCTAAATACCACTAATTAACCTAGAACATCTATTATATATCGGTGACGTATTTTATGGGAGTAAAAAGCCACAAGTACCTCTCATGGGCTCTAAAGAGAAGCACTACTCCACGTTTAGCATCTAACTTCTAAATAAATTCTATCATTTCTCGCTCTTCGCAATTTAAGATTCCAAATAATGAAACCAGTGAATACTTAGCCGATAATCAGCCACTCATATAAAAAGTCAGATATGTAAACTTGCAAATTCTAGAAGAAGAATTCGCGTTTTCTAGCTCCTTATGTAAAAGACTAGCGAAAGCTTTTAAGCTGTGCATGTATAAAGTCAAGTACGGGAACTTGCAGATTCTTAAGAAAGAATTCACATTTTATAGCTCCTTGTGTACAAGACTAGCACAAGCTTATATGATTATCATTGGTTAAGGGAACAAGCTAGGGCTCAATACGCCCGGTCAAGTCAAAATATTTATTCCTACTCTCGCCAGCAAGATGGTCAACAAGGTGTCAAAACACTTATTCAAACTTTATTATATATATATATATATATATATATATATATATATATATATATATATATATATATATATATATTTTACAATTTTTCAACTTTTTCACATGTTTTTGTCATGACTTTTTCATTCATTTTTCTTCAAATTTTTTCAAATTATTCAATTTTTTTCATTATTTTCATTTTTTATGGAAAAACGGAGTTGCAAGAGTACACGACATGGTGAAAAATGCAAGGTCAAATCGAATCGAAGATTCACCCTCCCCCGGACTAGAATTGAACATTGTCCTCAATGTTTTATGGGTAAAGGAAATTCTAACAAAATTCTAGGGCCGTTTATTAATTATGCCAAAGAAAACGTTAGTCGATAAGATTCACGGATATAGGATTTCCAAAAGCATCGATGAAATGAGACTCGAGTGAAAGAAAAACATCAAGATGAGCACGAGAGTCATCATAAATCGCAGACAATCCTAAACAAACAAAACAACCACGGAACACAAGGGTAGAAGAGGCACCCCCTCCTCACGTTATTTGTTAGAAATAAGAAAAATAAGAAGATGAAATTGGATAAGCATGGGTTGCCTCCCACGAAGCGCTTTGTTTTTGATTTCTGAGTCACGTAGCTTGACTCGATCCCCGAATTCAATCGTCCTTGGGGAAAGTTTGGAGATCCGGGACTACCATGGTTGGTACATCCCCTCCGAAATAGTGTTTCAAACAGTGACCATTCACCTTAAAGTTGGGACCATCGGGTTGAGCTAACTCAATGGTACCATAAGGGAATACTTGTGTTATGGTGAATGGTCCAGACCAATGGGTTTTAAGCTTACCCGAGAAAATCTTCAAACGAGAGTTAAAAAGAAGCACTTGATCACCAACTTTGAAAATGCGGTCTTTGATCTTGGCATCATGAAGTCTTTTTGTTTTCTCATTATATATCAAAGAATTCTCGTAAGCTTGATCAAAAAGTTCAACTAACTCATTCAATTGAACTTTTCGGTGATCACCCGCAGTTTTCAAGTCAAAATTGGCAAGTTTTAAGGCCCAGTATGCCTTGTGCTCAAGTTATAGGGGCAAATGACAAGCCTTCCCGTAAACCAGCTTATAAGGGGTACACCCAATGGGTGTTTTGTAAGCGATCTGGAAAGCCCATAAAGCATCATCTAGTTTATCGGCCCATGAGGCACGGTGTTCTCCTACTGTCCTTTCTAATATCCTTTTAAGGCCACGATTGGAAACCTCCACGTGACCACTAGTTTATGGATGATAAGCCGTAGAAAGACGATGTGTGACACCATATTTAAGCATTACTTTGGCAAATTGATCATTCCAAAAATGGGTCCCACGATCACTTATGATGGCTCGAGGTGCACCAAATCGGGCAAAAAGACTTTTCAAGAATTTTACAACTACCCGGGCGTCATTGGTGGGGAGCGCCTTCGCTTCAACCCATTTGGACAAATAATCGCGGCCCCATGAAATAAATGCCCCATGAAATAAATGCCCCAAACGTTAAAAATTTCACAAACTTGAATAGCATTTTGTGGCATTTCATCTTTTTGTGAAATTTTCCCTTGACGTTGGCAAGAATCACATGATTTCACCAATTCATGGGCATCCCGCTAAATCGTCGGCCAATAAAAGCCAGAATCAAACACTTTCTTTGCGGTGAAGTTGGCACCATGATGTCCCCCCGTGGGTCCACTATGGCATGCCCTAAGAATTTCAACGGCTTCCGTACCGTGAACACACCGCCGGATCACTTGATCTGCACAGACTTTGAACAAATAGGGGTCGTCCCAAAAATAATGTTGGACATCTTTAAAGAATTTCTTCTTTTGTTGGGACGACATCCCTTTCCTAATGAAATTCCCCGCATGGTAATTCACAAAATCGGCGAACCATGGGGTACTTTGGTCAATTTTAGTCACACTCCCAAGTGTCTCGAGAGGAAATGTTTTGGTAATTTCCTTATTCTCGAGAACACTTTGATGGGGGTTCTCAAGTCGTGAAAGGTGATCAGCAGCAAGGTTCTCAGCTCCTTTCTTGTCTCGAATTTCGACATCAAATTCTTGGAGTAGAAGAACCCACCGCATTAAGCGTGGCTTAGCATCTTGCTTTGCCATTAAGTATTTTTGGGCTGAATGATCCGTATACACTATGCATTTCTTAAGGAGCAAATAAGGTCTAAATTTCTCAAAAGCATAGACAACCGCTAACATCTCTTTTTCAGTAGTCGTGTAGTGATGTTGGGCGTCGTTAATTGTCTTACTTGCATAGTGTATCGGCTGAAAGTACTTATTCTTACGTTGCCCTAGAACTGCACAAATCGGGGGCAACTAAGATTGGTGCCTCCGTTAACTTCTTCTTTAAGAAATTAAATGCATCAATGCATTCATTTGTGAAGTTAAACGGAGCATCCTTCTCTAAAAGGTGGGTCAGAGGCCGGGCTATTTTGGAGAAGTCTTGTATAAAACGTCGGTAAAAACCATCATGACCAAGGAAACTTCGGATTCCTTTGACGGTCGTAGGATGAGGTAGCTTAGCAATAACATCAACTTTGGCACGATCTACCTCAATCCCAGATTTTGAGATCTTACGGCCGAGGACTATGCCCTCTTTAACCATGAAGTGGCACTTCTCCCAATTTAGAACTAAGTTGGTGTTTTCACACCGAATTAGCATATTCTCTAAATGGGAGAGGCAATAGTCGAAAGAATTTCCATAAACGGAGAAGTCGTCCATGAACACTTCCATGGTTTTTTCAATCATATCGGAGAAAATGGCCATCATACACCGTTGAAACGTTCCTGGAGCATTACATAAGCCAAAGGGCATTCAATGATAGGCAAACGTTCCATACGGGCAAGTAAAAGTAGCCTTTTCTTGATCCTGGGGATCAATGGGAATTTGAAAGTACCCAGAAAAGCCATCGAGAAAACAATAGAACTCATTTCCCGCTAATCGTTCAAGCATTTGGTCCATAAAAGGAAGCGGGAAATGGTCTTTACGGGTCGCATCATTCAACTTGTGGTAGTCGATACAAACTCTCCATCCGGTCACAAGTCTAGTCGGTATAAGCTCATTATCATCATTTTTCACAACAGTGATTCCGCCCTTCTTAGGAACACAATGAACAGGGCTAACCCATGAACTATCCGAGATCGGATAAATCATTCCAGCGTCAAGGAGTTTTATAACTTCTTTTTTGATCACTTCGTGGATTTGTGGGTTAACCTGTCGTTGTTGTTGGACTGAAGCTTTGTGATTATCTTCAAGTAGAATCTTATGAGTGCAAAATCGAGGGTCGATTCCCTTAATGTCGGAGATTTGCCAAGCAATAGCACTTTTATGCTTCTTAAGCACATCTAAGAGTCGGGTCTTCTCCTCATCTTTTAAATCTTTTGAGATTATGACGGGCAATTTATCATTAGTTTCCAAGTATGCGTATTCGAGATGAGGAGGCAAATCCTTGAGCTTGAGCTTGAGCTCCGGAGGATTCTCAATAGACGGCTTTACTTCTTTTACGTCTGCCATTTTTTAGTCCATCGGAGGGGACAAACAATCGGGTTTTCATTTAAAAGTTTCTCAATTAATAAAATGTCCCCCTCCGGATCAAAGTTAGAATTATCAATTTCCGGTGAAACTGAATCATTTGAAAGTCAAGCTTTGATTTCTTCCCAAGCGAGATCACTTCCCTCAAACGGAGTGAGGGAAGGGGAAGAATCGGAGACGATCAGTTCAAAAGAAGGAGTGGGATTGCCACTCGAAGCATTTTCGGTAAAACCAAGAAGTTCTTGAGAATACTCCTCCATTGCTTCATCGATAACATCAATTCGGTTAACGGAAGAAACATCGTAATCGGAGGAGTATCTCGCGGTTTGGTCGAGATTGAAAGTAACGGCTTCATTTCCCACACGTAAGGTAATCTCCTCGTCGTATACATCAATTAAAGCATGACCGGTCCGTAGGAATCCTCTCCCAAGAATGAGAGGAACCGTGGATCGGCATCGAAATCGACAACCACAAAATCTGCAGGGAAATTGAATTTCCCAACATTGACAAAAATATCCTCAGCTATACCAATTGGACGAGACGTAGAATGGTTGGCAAGCTCAAGGGTCATAAGCATCGGTGTCAAGTTAGGAAGAGACAACTTTTTCCAAATTGACAATGGCATTAGGTTAATGCTAGCACCAAGATCGGCCAAGGCGAAGCATTGAACCATACCCGGAAAATTGCATGGAAGGAGAAACTTGCCAGGGTCTTCAAGCTTTTTGGGTAGCTTTTTAAGAAGAACCGCTGAGCAATTCTCATTCATTTGAGTTTTAGACATTTCAAACAACTTTTCCTTATTATTCAAAAGACCTTTTAGCATCGAAGCAAATTTTGGCATCCAAAGTACAGCATCCGCGAGACTTATATCAAAGTGCAATTCTTGAAAAATCTGATAAAACTTTTCCATTTGGTTTTTATCCGTCTCGCGGTGCTTTTGTTCGTTTAAGCGTGACGGATAAGGCAATTTCATTTTTATGGGAATTTCTTTTTCAGTTTCATTAACAATTTTTTCTTTTCCTTTAGACGTCGGGACCACCGGAGGTTGGATGTCTTCGGTCCTTCCATTATTAATAGGAATTTCCGTATCCGTTGTTACCTCGGGTTCACGGGGGACTACCTTAGGAGGAAGAAAAAAAGAGGTAGTCGGAGCCGTTGGTCCATCATAAGAAACACCACTCCTTGTTTTGATCGCCTTTGCATCGCCCCTCGGGTTAGCGATCGTGTTGCTTAGCAAAGTTCCAGAGCCCGAGGGTCGATCATTTAAACGTTTGTTGATATCATTAATTTGAGTAGCAAATAACCTTGTTGTTTCATCATGTTTTGCCATTAAAGCTTGTTGACTTTGAATTAATTGCTTAATCAACTCATCCGTGGGCGATGGATTTGGAATAACACCTTGATTTTGATTATTGAAATTCTGCCCACAGTTTTGAAAATTGCCATGATTCTGATTTCCATGATTAAAATTCCCATGATTATTATTCTGAAAATTCCTTTGAATCGGGGCTTGATTTTGATTTCCCTGAAAATTTCGATTGTGGTTAACACCTTGGTTTTGAAAACCTTGATTTTGTCGATTTTGATTTTGATTAACTTGATGTGTACGGTTTTGCACATTGTTATTATGATTCTGATTTTGACAACCGGGTGGTCCAAGATAATTGCTCGAACGGTAATTGAGAAGATTTCGATCTCCTTGAAGAGGTGGGTAACCGTTGCCACCCACTTTTGCGGCATACACGTTCTCTTGAGCATAAGAACCGGTTGACGGACACTCGTAATACGGATGTGGACCACCACAAATAACACAACCTTGATTTACAACATTGACTTGATGATTTGGTTTTTCAATAGTCATAGCATCAACTTTCTTTGTTAAAGCCACTAGCATACTCATCATTTCATCATTATTTTAACCATTATTAGACACTTGAGGTTTATTTCTAGACATTCTCACACGAGCGTTATACTCAATTATCGTGAAAGCATCATTCGTGTTTCTAGCCAACAAGTTCCCACCTGCAGCAGAATTGAGTGAGTCTTGGTCAACATGACATAGCCCATTATAGAAAGTATCAATCTGCTGAAGGTCGGTGAACCCATGGTTTGGACATTTTCCCAACAAATCTTTGAATCGATCCCAAGCTTCACTAAACGTCTCATCAAAAGCTTGTTAGAATCGAAAGATTTGGGATAGTAGATTAGAAGTTTTAGAGGGAGGATAGAAATAATTCACAAACTTGGAAGCAAGATCATTCCAAGTGTGAATCGAATTAGGCGGTTCCTTTTCCAGCCAAGTCGGGGCTGCCCCTTTAAGGGAGAAAGGAAACAACTTCAATTTCACCACATCCTGAGGAACTTGATTCATTCTAATAATCTCAGCGATGTTGGTGAAATTTCGGATGTGAGCATATGGGTCTTCGTTATCGAACCCGTGAAAGGATATACCCGTGATTAAGTTGAGTAATCCGTGATTGATCTCAAAATTTGCATTGATTTCCGGAATCACAATAGCTCTCCTCACACCATTGAATGGTGATTGGAGTTGTTCCTCCATCGGACGTGAATTAAAAACTGGTTGTTGTCCCATTGGAGGGATAACATTGTGTTGAGGACCACCCATCCGCGGGGGTCCATTATGTTGTTCGTTTTGGTTCATCTCCTCGTCGTCAAGGAAATGAACCCGACTATTATGTTGTAGAACCCGCTCGGGGTTTGAGAACAGAGACGTAAGACTCTCAAAAGAAGAACGGGTGTGCATACACCAAAAACAAAATCAAAAAGAAAAAGAAGAAGAAAAGAAAAAGGAAAATCTTTTTTTTTAAACAAATCTCAAAAACTTTTTTTTTTCTTTTGTTTTTCTTTTTATAAAACATTACGTTAATCGAAAACCGTTTCTTTCAAAACCACTCGCGACGGGACGGGAAAGAAGAGTGTTTCTATCTTCAGCTAGCAATTTAATGTCTTAGCTTCCGTATTTCCCGCTTAATCGGTTGTAGAATTTGAAGTAATCTGATAAACAACTAATTTCACGTTTTTGTTATGTTGTGAAGCTTTTTTGGTTTACAACGCCCTCCCTTCCACGGGAGAGTCGAGGCTGTAACTTTATTATTTTTGTATTTTTGTAAACACTTTAGGAAAAGTGCTTTGAATTTTTCGATTTTTATATTTTTATAGAAATAACTACATGATAGAGGAAGGTTTATCAAAACACGATTTTTCAAAACAAATATTCAAAAACTCACTTCGACCTTCCCTGGCAGCGGCGCCAAAAATTGATTGTGTCAAAATCAATTATATAATATAGTAGTATAGTATCAAAATGATCCGCACAAAATACGGATCACCCAAGTCGTTTACGAATGAAGGTGAATGGAATCAAAGAATATTGATTCGTGCAAATCGTGAATTGCAAAGTGGTGAAAGTGAAAATAGTGACCAAGTAATTCAAGTTATAACAAACAAATACAAACTATGCAAATTGTACAAGCTAGATATGCACTAAAGTGAAAAATGCAAAAACGGAAATGCAAACGCGATTATTTAAAACGTAACTTTAATTGAAAAATGATCTTAAAAACTTGAAACAATTTTCTAAAAATCTTAAACTAATAAAATGAATTTCCAGAAAAAGATTTTTTTTTTTTTTACTTTTCTTTTATTTTCTATGAATTTATTTTGATTTTTATAAGTTTAAATGAATTAAAAATTAAAGAAAATAGAAAATAAAAGGGAAAAATGAAATTTAATTTCTGAAAAATCTAAAATATTATAAAAGAATTTCCTAAAATATTTTTGTATTTTTTATGGCTTTTTCTGATTTTTTATTGATTTTTGTTTCTTAAAGAGTATATAAAAATTATTAAAATCAAAGAAAAATTAAGAAAAATATCAAATCAACTTGAAAAAATCTGAAAAATTACCAAAAAATCAAAAATAATAAAAGTAACTTGGATAAAAATTTTGAAACTTAAATGAATAGTATAAGTGCTTATTCTATGAAAACTGCTTATTCACAAGTGCTTATATTTAAGCACTTGTGACCAAATCTCTATGAAACTTAAAACACTGATGATATATGATATAATATGCTCAGATGTGCCAAACTCAGATAAAAAAAAGCTCAGAATCCCAGATAATAAGCAAACAGATTGAGTAAGCTAAGCAATAAGCTCAACAGTTAATAGAGTTCAAACTAAATAAGCCAGAAGCATGTAAATCACCAATATCACTAAAATAACAACAATTAAGCTCAGAAACAATCTCAAGTTCATAGATATAAGCTCAAAACACAATAGCAGGCCTCAATAACCAAATAAACACTCTGTCTCAAAGTTACCAATTCACAGATGCAATAAGTACTTGATAAAAGCTCTAATTCTCAAGTTTATTGGGGCAAAAGCTCTATTATACAACTGAGTTTCAAAATCAATTAGCAGCTCTGTCACAATTATTCAATGACCACTCTAAAATGAATCAAGATCAGCAGCCAGTGGTCATTCTTAACCTGACTTCATTTGACTTTTTTTAGTCTAACACTAGTTTGACTATATTCAAATTGAACACCTGAATTCTGCTTATAAGTTGTAATATTAAGCTATAAGAATACTAGTTTAAGCTAATTATAACAACTATGCTACTGTCAAATTAATTGAGCTAACTAATTTCTATAATTCTAACAATTAATCTATTGGAAAGCTAATTTTGACTTATTGTATTATACCCTACTGATTCTATGCTAGTTTAAGCTTGAATTCAACCTATGTGAGATATACAAACTAAGTACTACCTCTAAAATACCAATAAGAACAGCAGAACAAGCATTCCCAAACACCCCTTGATGAGTGTCTAAATACTCATCATTTTATACTAATCTGAGCTGCCAAAATATACAAAAACACTCAAATATGTATCAAAATACTTAAAATATCATAAAAGTGTGTTTTATATATTTCAAATGCAAAATATGCAAAAACAGATGAAAAACGTACAAAGTTTTCATAATTGGCAGTTTCAGTCCCTCAAGTTTCATAAATTGGCAAAACTAGTCCGTGGTTATTCTAAAAACATGAAAATGTCATCAAAGGTCCTTTTTAATCATAAAGTTACATATTTAGTCCTTTGGTGCAAAGTTTCATAAAATTACAAGTTTAGTCCCTATACTTTGGAAATTGACAGAAATGGTCCCTGGGATGTAAAAACTTTGAGAAAATCAATTTTGGTCATTGTACTAATAAATCTTTTGCAGGAATGGTCCTTGGTGTGATGTTTGGTGAATTTACATGATTGGTCCCTGAAGTTTCACAGTTTGGCAAAACAGGTCCCTCAAAGTTTCAAACTTGACAGTTTTAGTCCCTGGGTGTTCAAAATGGGAAAATTATCATTAAGGGTCCTAGGGAATTCATAATTGTCACTATTAGTCCCTGGATAAAAAGTTTGGAGAAATTACATGTTAAGTCCCTGGAGTTTCAGTTTTGTCAATTATAGTCCCCGGGTATTTTAAAAATGAAAAAAATCAAATATACCCTTGTACTATTCATCCTTGTCAAATCTGGTCCCTGTGAAAACTTTGGTTAACTTACAAAACCATCCCTATAATTTTCCATAATTACATTTTTGGTCCTTGTGTTTTATTACAAATAAACCAAACGGATCCTCATGTTATTATAAACCAAAACCACACACCAACAGCCCACCCACTATCACTACCCATTTCATAGCCCAACTCCAAGCCCAGTCCACCCCTTAGTTATAAAACCGGGTCAAACCCCGGTTGACCAAACCAAAACCAAAACCACTCCCTCCTTTTTCCTTTCTCCCTCACAGCTCCAACACCTCACCATCCACCTCACTGGTATCCCAATACCACCACCACAGCTGTCCTACCCACTCACCAAAAGCCATTAATGCCCCTAATACCCTCTCCACGCAACACACTGACACCCAAAGACTTTTTGGCGCGAAAATTATTTAAACGGCTGAGAAGAGTGTCAGACATCCAATGGCCATAGAAGTTGATGGGATTTGTTCAAGACCCCACATGGAACCTCAAAAGTCATTATATAGGAGAAGAGAAGCAGATATGAGAGAGTATTAGATTAGTTTTAGCTTAATTAAAACGTAGGTAGTGTAATCCTTATTTCAGTTGTAATTTTAAGTTAAATCTTGTTGAACTCAGTTACTTTAATGTAATTCAAGCTCTTTTAAACCTTTAATTTCAGTATTGTTCCTTAAATTCATATCTAGCTATTTTAAGTGAATTTGATAAATTCAATTAAGATTGTTTAGTGTTGTTGTTTCATGTTCCTATAAGCATTCATAAGCTCACACAAAGCTCTAACAAAGTTTTGAATAGTTTTTAAGATCTGTTTTCACTCAGTTACTAAAAATAATAAAAATAAAAGAAAAATAGAAATAAAATAAAAAATCTTAGTTAATGAAGAATCAAGATGGAGAATGGTGAATTCTGGAATGAAATGGTTTAGAAGCTTTTTGGGAAGCTGTTAGGTTTAATTTCAGTTCATGGTTCCATTATTCACAGCCTCATCCATTTTGTAAGTTTTTATATAAATTTTTCATATTACTGTTTTAGTATTATAATTGCTTAGGTTTCTGTGTTTTATTATTCAGTTGTTATTGTTAAGTTAGAATAATTCTTAAAATAAGTTGTTACTCATTAAATTTTATTGTTATTGAAAATTGATATATACTAGCCTTAATAGCATATTTGACAAATCTGTTCTTATTGCTTGTTGTATTGAAGTTTTCTGCTCAATTGAGTTCATAATAGGTTATTAATTAGTTAGAAACCATTAGCTTGATTTGAATTGATGTTTTGTAGTGTAAATCACAAAACAGTCATAGTTATAAGGGTGTTTGGTTCAGTGAAATTCACCATTGAGTATTATGTTGCAGTTGTTGTTTTCAGTTGTATCAAGTCACCATAGGTCTAATTAGGTTAAGTCAGTCATAAAATTAGTACATCATTAGGGAAGAAAGTCAAAATCACTTCCAAAAGCTTGTAATTGTCCAACTGTTTGGACTTTTGATTTCATACCTCACCATATCAATACATAAATAGGTATTGTAGCTTAATTTAGTTAAGATATAGCTTAATATAACTAATTTGGTCAGTAGGAATCACTAGAATCTCACAATAGTCAAACTAGTTCAAGTTCTATCAAAAGTCAAATTGTACTCTCTCAGTTTTTACCAAAATTACAAGATTTGTTTTGATTTTTGTATTTACTTTTAAGACTTGAAATTTGTTCCTAGTTCAAGTCCAACAGCTCAACTTCAGTGTCTCATATTTTTTATAATTTTGAGATTTTTGTGTGGACCCCACCATCCATCCAAAGTAAGCTGCAGGGATAACTCATCCCCTGCATCAGCAAACTTCAACCATCACCACCACTTTGGTGGTGATTTGTGACCACCAAAGTGGGCCCCACACACCAAAATTTGTTCCTCCCAACCCCCCTCCTAGTAGACTCTTAGGATTGACCATTTGTTTGACCTGAATCACTGTGGACCCCACTTAGTTTTACCCTTGAAGTTTGTCCCCATTCTGTGTTGCTATTGAGTTTTGGAATTGCTTATTTGTGCTTATCAGCTTATCTACTGAGCTTATTTGGCTAAATTTAGCTTTGATAAGTCCAACATACTTATATGAATCAGATTCATCCATTGTGGGTCCCACACAAGTCAGTTTTAGCTTATTTGCTTGTTTGGTCAACTGTGGTCAACTGTCACCCTAATAAGCTTACACACAGCTTATTAATAGCTTATAAAATTATTGTTTTTATTAAAGTTGCTTGTTTTTAGGTATAATATAGTTTTATAAAAGAAAAATCCAGAAAATACAACATAAAAATAAGTGATAGTTTCTATTTAATTTAATTTAATTTTAATTTTCATTTTTAGATTTTTATTAAGAAAGTTGTGTTTTTATATTTTTAATAATTTCCTTTTAGGTTAAAGTATTTTTAATAATTTTCTCAGATTTTTATTCTGTCTTTTAGTATTAATTATAATTTAAATTAGTTTTATTAATAATTAATCAATAATTAAGTTTTAAATAGCATAATTAGTTTTTATATAGCAAAACTTAGTTTTTATATTTTTTCTAGCTTTTATAAGTTATAAAATAGTTTTATAATTTTTTTCATAATTTTCTAAGTTAGTTTAATACTATTTGTAATTTAAAATAGTTTAATTAATATAATTAAGATAAATAGTTTTTAATTAATAGAAAATTCATAAAAAGACAAAAACATTTATTTTTATTTTTTATACTTTCTTCAAGTTCATTTTTAAAGTTTAGAAATTATTTTTACAACTTTTTAGTTTAATTTGTAGTATTTATCATTTTTAGTTTTAATTAAATAGTTAAATAGTTTTTAATTAAATAATTAATAATAAATAATGTAATAATATAAAAAAATAGTTTTCTTTTTCATTTAATTTTATTTTAAGTTTAAGTTTGTAGGATTTTCATTTTTAACCCTTGTAGTTTATTTTTCTTAAAACTCACATTTTTCTCAGTACGCAGTAGCGTCTGATTTTAAATTGGTGTACGTTTATACGTTTTTTTTATTATCTAGCTTTCACGTAATCGTTACAATAGTTTATTTAAGTTATTTTAAGTTATAAAACCCTAGTTAAAAACACACACTCACACTTTTATACTTTTCCCGTTCACATTCACTAATCACAGATTCGTTTTTAATACCATCACAACCTCGTTGGGACATTACGACCCGGGAAAACACTGTATTTCACGGAAGCATTCGCCTCAGCTGTTTGACTATTACAGTTGGCCATTCACAAGTGGCTGATCAATAATTATCTGACTGTTTGAGGCGAATCAAAATTTGGCGCCGCTGCCGGGGAGGTTGTGCGCTTATTCTAAACGATTTTGCGTATTAGTGAATCTGGATATACATCCATTGTATATTTACCATCTTTTATCCATATTTTTATAAAACAAAACACAAAAATATTCACCTTTACACCCCTACCTATTTGATTCTTCATTTCTCATCCCCTAAACCCTTTGATTCTTCCTATGTCTTATTCTCACCCTCTTGTCTGTCAAAGGTGTGGTTGTCCTTATAATGGTGGTAATTGCCCCAGTTGTGGCATGGTAGAGTCAGGAAACGGGTCTGTCTATAACCAGAATCCCTATTCCTACCCTGACATGACTGATTCATTCCACCAACTTCCATACCATGAGACTCAGCAGTTCAACTGTTGTGAGTACTGTGGAGGTCCACACTTTAGCTCTGATTGTCAAACAAGGAATCCATTTCCTTGCAACAATTACGACTATCCGTTTCAAGACCCACCTCCACAGTGCCAAATGATTCAAGCAACTCCTCATATCCAGCAAGACCCTTGTCTTGAGGTTCTTGAGATATTCAAAGATATTAAGGAGGAGTGGGCTAATATTTCGCTTCGCCATGAGCCAAGTTCTTCTTGTGAGAATTGTGGAGGCCCTCACTACAGCTCTGATTGTCAAACTAGGAATCAGTTTGTCTATGAACAGGTTCCTTGTAACAATCATGAATTTGGTTTTAACCAGCCTTCACAGTACACAAACCCTCAACCACTTCCTCAGGACGAGTTAGCTAAAGCTGAATTGATAAAAATGATTTTGGCTCAAAGTCAAGTCAACAAAACCATTCAAGATGGAATAAACAATCTTAAGGATCAGATTCTTAGGAAACAAAAACCTCTTGTTAACTCATTACATCTTGAGGATGAAAGTGACGAGGATGAACCAATTGAAGAAGAAAACTCAAAAGACCCTTCAGATATCTTGATAATGGGGGACAAACAATTCAATGTAACTCCTCTTAAGGAAATAAATGTCCTTGTTCCAATCCCAAAGATATCTGAGGAACCTTTTGATTCAACTTCAGGTGAAGCTACTTCAGTAGAGATACAGGGAGAAAAGATTATAACTGAATCACTAGCAGTAGAAATAATGGAACTTGTAGACTCCATTACTGCTAATCCTTCTCAGCTCCCTGAGTATGATGTTATCACACCCGAGATTCCCACTCACTCTCTGAGCATGGGGGACGAGCATCTTGACACTGTTCCTAATAAGGAATCGGACGAATTCATAAAGTCTAGTGTTGAGAACCTTGTACCAATCCCAAGTGAGTCACAGGGAATTCTTGATCATATGTGTGATATCCCTCCCCCTCTTGTCTTTCCAAATAATCATATTAAGATGTTCTCTGATTCTGATGAGGACTATTCTTTATCTTGTGGAGACATAAGTTATGTGGAGGAATTACCTTCTGAGCTTGTCAACTCAGAAGAAGATAATGATGAAGAAATTATCCAAGACGAAGCTCTTCGTCTTACATTATTAAATGCTAATCTTCTCATTTCTAGAATCGAGGCTTTTAATGAAAAGCCTATTTCATCTCCTATCCCCGTCAAGGATAGTGAGCTTATGATCAATGATTCAATTCCGGAATTGCAAACGTTCCATTTTGATCAAACGGAAGAGAAGATAAGTGGTATCACCACTTCTCATTCTTATAATTCTCTTCCCGTTTATGAATCATTTACTATTGAGGAGTTCCCCAGTGAACTCACTCAAATCAATCCCGAATACGAATCATTCACCTTTGAGAAGTTCTCCGATGAACTCAATTATATCATATCTCTACCGGAGTATGATAATTTCTATTTTGATCTGGACATACCCGTAATATGTCTTGATCAAACGAGCTTAAACGAGGAGATTCATGAAACAATGAATTCTCCTATTGAAGATGAGGAGTTAGTCATGATTTTCATTATGATTTTCTTCCTTTTCTTCATATATTCCGTGGCTTCTCCTGTTCTTCACTCTTTCGGGAGTGAGGACATTATCTTTGACCCCGGCATTCTCATTTATAAATTATGAGCCGGGTGTCATTATGTCTCATCGGTGTGGAACTTTCACGTGCTTCAAATGTTTATCCAAACATCTTGAATGAAAGTCCGATTGAGATTATCTCTTCCACATCATGCTTCCCCATGGACAAATTAATTCGGGGTCGAGTCAAGTTAGCGACTCGGTAATCAAAAACAGTAGCATGTACATAGGTTTTCACCCATGTTTCACCCTAGTGTGGGGGAGATGCCCCACATGTTGTATATATATATATATATATATATATATATATATATATATATATATATATATATATATATATATATATATATATATATATATATATATATATATATTAAAAAAAATGTAAATATAGTGATAGCTTCTATTTAAGAAGTTTTATCTAAAAAAATAATTGTATGTATATACATCTTAAATAAAGGCTATAGAATATTTTCTTCTTACGTTCTAAGTGTTGGTTTAACACCCGGTATTTTGAATATTGAGGGCAATATTCAGTTCTAAGTGTGGGGGGAGATTCGTTATTCTAACGAATTTAAACACATGTTCCATCAAGAACCCCCATTTTAGCCAAAATTTAAAATTTTTTTTTTCTCACTTAGAACGCAATAAATGGTATCAATCCTCCATGTCTAACCCACAACAGGATTGGCTAATCCAGGAGCAAACGGTTCTTGGTAA
Organism: Artemisia argyi; assembly: GCA_030686995.1. NCBI lineage: Eukaryota > Viridiplantae > Streptophyta > Magnoliopsida > Asterales > Asteraceae > Artemisia > Artemisia argyi. The sequence continues at coordinate 17,601 of JARVZY010012397.1, read as the reverse complement.
AGATAACTCAAACCCGTTTATGGCTTGCAATTTGCCAAAAATTGTATGGTTCCTCAGCTCCCCATATCCCATAAAGCGAATGAGTTGACTAGCCCGCAAGATTATGGCTTGTGGTAAAGGCAGTGGAAAAGCCATAATTGGTAATCAGCTCACCAAGATGTTGACTATTCCATCAAGAGTTGGCTAGTCCAGAAGCAAACGGCTTTTGGTAAAGACTAATCAAATCCGTTGACAGCTGGTAATTTGCTCAAAATCACACGGTTATCAGATGTACCACAGTTCTTACATCTGGCTACTCCAGAAGTGATGGCTTTTGGTAAAGAGATTTTTCAAATCCATTAAGTTTTTCTCAATAGATTGCTAGGGACTAGCAATAGTTTAGTGTGGGGGATTGAGGAGTGTCTAAATACTCATCACCCCTATATGGTGACTGTTTCAATATATTGCAATGTAAATCAATGTTCCACTAATCAAATCCTCCAAAACAGTTTAGCCTATGATCAATTATGCTAAATTAAACCAGAACTACAAATATCTAAAATCAAACTACCACAATTACAAAGATCAATTAGTATAACCAATGTTGCAAAAAATGGCCTACAAGGCCTTGTAATCACCGATTCCAAGCTACAAGGCCCTGGAACTTGGAGACATTTACAAGGAAGTCGGTCGATTAATCGGCGATTACAAGGTTTTGGGCCGATTAATCGGCTAAAAACGCAACTCGGCCCTCGACCGCCTCATGACCGATTCACGATTTTTGCAACATTGAGTATAACAGATACTATTAAAGCTATAAAACACAAATCTACAAAACAAATGTAATCAAATTATCAAATAAGATCTAATCTCAGAAATTACTACAACTACAACAGTTACTATATCAATTCTAAAGCTACAATTAATAAAACTACAAAATCAAAACAGATTCTATATTAATGAAGAATGCAAAACAGGTTTTACCACCCAATCCCCCTCAGCATGAACAGAGGGGGCTCACTTTGCTTGCCTATCTCTAGGATAGGCAGAGACCATCCCTATCTGTCTTAGCATATCACAATCCTTTCAGCAATCAATGGAACTATGACAGTTGACTTCTGTTGACTGATCATTCACTTGTGCTAATTTTGAAATGAAATCTAATCAACAACAAGCTATAAAGTTTTTATGAATTGAATAGAAATTAATCAGCTTATTTGAAAGCTTATCTAACAAATTTTAGAACTTATTTTTTATTTTTCTTATATTTTCTGATTTTTATTTATTTTTTATATTTTTAGAACAAATTGAAAAGGAAAGTATTATCTATGAGTTAAACTAGCTTCAGTAAGCCTATGAAAACAGGACTTAGAACTTTAGAAACTGATAAGCTACACTAAATTGTATTAAACTTGAAACAGAGGAAACAATTTGACTTAAACAAACTGAAAATTTTATTAATACTAAAGCTGAAATTACAAAGTAAATTTGAAATTACAAATCAATTAAGCTAAGTATAAATTTTGACAGAGTAACATTAAGCTAAAAACTACATACTAATGAGCTCAAAATGAACACTATATATAGATGAGGAGAAAATGAGGGGGTCACAATACCATGCTGGCGATCTACACCACCTTGTGCTTCTTCTCATTATCTCACAGCCCTAAGATCATTTTGTGTTTCTTCTCATTCATCACACCCCTTGGATCAGAAAATGAGGTGTGGCATGACCAATCACACACTGCCATCTGTCTTAGTATACGCACACTCTCTGACTTGTCAGCAGGCTTCTAGAAAGAGTATCCAAGGCTGAATAATGAGGTGTCATACCTAATCACTGCTTGCCAAGTGTCCTAATAACTCCATTCCTTCTCTCTGACACATGCCTGACACGTGAGGTGTGCTTCTAGAAGACCAAATGATTTGTTAATCATGGTTGATTAGAGTGGTGTTGACCAATTGAACCATGGTGTATGATTAGGGTTCTTATGGCTATTGGGGGTTCTGGGTTTGGTGCTATTTAGGGGTAAAAAGGGGCGGGTGTGGGTATTTTTATTATATGTTTGACCATTTTTGACTTCTTGACCCTGGGTGTGGGCTTTGACCAAAGGTAAATCGGGTATGGGCTTTGGGGATATGATATTGGATTTGGACTTTGAAATTATTGGACCAGGGTTTGTTTTATGAATACTTATAATATTTATCAAGGACTAATTTTGCAATTTGATTGAAAGACCAAGGGCTGTTTCTGTCGATTTTCTAAAGTATAATTCAAGGGTTATTTATGCCATACTTGAATAGTTGGAAGACTTGAGTTGACTTCCTTCAAAAATATCATCAAGGGACTATTCTTGCCAACTCTGAAAAGTATAAGGACCACTTTTGCACTTTCTTCAAACTTCACACAAGGATCACCAATGTTCATTTATCAAACTCTAAGGACTTCTTCTGACTTTTTAAACTCAGCTTGGCTTTTAGCTTTGACATTTTGACTCATTCCACTCTCGTGCTCGTTTTTGTCGGATTTTTGTTTGTTTTTCGTCATTTTGCGTAATATCCGTACCTGCACATTCACAATCACAAAAACATGTTTTCTTTGGCGTTTTTGGTTAGTTTTTGGATTGTTAAGTCCTATTTTGGCTCAGAAAATGTGAGTGAATAAGCACTCACCAATCATCAATCACGAACAGGAATCTTCACTTCCTCCTCATATGATGATGACTTTGAACCTACAATCAATAACCTCCCGACCTCAGTTGATGTTAGCCCTCATGTGACTAAAAGGATTAACACTGTACATCCACAATCATTGATTATTGGTGATCCCACTTCAAATGTTTAGACAAGAAATAAGGTGAAGAAGTCAAAGTTTGGTGAAACTGCCTTTGTTAGGTACATTCAGCATCAACAAAGAAACAATCATATAGACTATCACCATTGTCTCTTTGCTTGTTTTTTGTCTCAAGTTGAACCAACTAGTCTAGCTCAAGCCCTTGCAGATTCAGATTGGGTTGCTGCTATGCAAGAGGAAATGCAACAATTTCTGAATCAGAATGCATGGAAGTTGATGCCATTGCCTGATGGCAAGTTTTCAATTGGGACTAAATGGATCCTAAAGTACAAAAGGGATGTAAGGGGGATTGTGGTAATAAATAAGGCAAGATTGGTAGCTCAAGGTCACAAGCAAGAAGAAGGTATTGATTATGATGAAGTGTTTGCTCCAGTGGCAAGAGTTGAAGCAATTAGACTCTTCTTAGCCTTTGCCTCATATATGGGATTTATGATTTATTAGATGGATGTCAAAAGTGCATTTCTTTATGGTGAGATTGAAGAAGAAGTATATGTGACTCAACCCAAGGGTTTTGTGGACCCAAAGAATCCTGATTTAGTTTACAAGGTGGTTAAAGCACTATATGGTCTTCATCAAGCACCAAGAGCATGATATGCTAGGTTGTCTTCATTTCTGATGAAGCATGGTTACAGAATAGGTGCTATTAACAAGACACTTTTCATAAAGAAAAACTCCAGAGATATCATTCTAGTTCAAGTTTATGTGGATGATATTATCTTTGGATCTACTAAGGAGGCTTGGTGTAGGGAGTTTGAAGAACTGATGAAAAGTGAGTTTAAGATGAGTGTTATAGGTGAGCTTACATTCTTCTTAGGACTACAGGTCAAGCAAAAGCCTGATGGTATTTTTATCAGCCAGGAAAAGTATGTGCAAGTCATACTTAGGAAGTTTGATATGGAAACTACAAGAACTGCAACTACTCCTTATGAAGCTCCAAAACCAAAATCTAAGAATGAACCAGATGATGTTGTTAATGTGCATCTCTACAAATCCATAATTGGTTCACTTATGTACTTGACAGCTTCAAGACCAGATATCATGTTTGCAGTCAGTGCTTGTTCAAGACATCAAGTAACACCATTGACTTCCCACTTGAATGCAGTCAAGAAGATCTTTAAGTATCTAAAAGGCCAACCGATGTTGGGTCTTTGGTACCCCAGAGATTGTCCATTTGTGTTAGAAGCATACAGTGATAGTGATTATACTGGTGCTAATCTTGATAGGAAGTCTACTACTGGTGGGTGTCAGTTTCTGGGTAGGAGATTGATCTCCTGGCAATGCAAGAAGCAGACCATTGTGGCTACATCTTCCACTGAAGAAGAGTATGTTGATGCTGCTAGTTGTTGTGGTCAGGTACTCTGGATACAAAATCAACTACTAGACTATGGGTTCAATTTTATGAACACAAAAATCTTTATTGACAACCAAAGTACCATTTTCATTGTTAAAAACCCAGTTTTTCATCAAAGAATAAAACATATAGAAATTAGGCACCATTTTATAAGAGATGCAAATGAAAAATATCTTATTCAAGTGCTTAAAATCCATACAGATGAAAATGTGGCTGATTTGTTAACCAAAGCTTTTGATGGTCCTAGGTTTAATTACTTAGTAGTCCATATTGGGATGGTTAACCCCTGATTGTTCTGTTTGAGGGGAGGAATAAGCCTAAGGGGAGGCTTGCTGATTAAGGGGAGGTTTAGTGTTGTAACAGTTTTGTATAATTTTGTATATTGTGTATTCTGTGTCCACTAACATTTTTGCAGAAATTAAAATCAAACAATCACAATCAGTAAACAAGCCAATGGAAAGAAGAAACTTGCAATTTTATTAATTGTTAAAGGTTGCATTCTTAGATTCAACATTACAAAAGCAAGTTTCATTACATCAAACACCTAAACCATCTACTCCATGGGCCTCTTGCCTTTATCCTTCAAGTCGGGCATACTTTTGTGCACTCCTCTGTCATTGATTTCCCCTCACAACCTCTGGTATGGCAGTCCTAGAATTTGATTGGGTGGTTTTAGTCGACTTTGAAGTGGATGAATGGTTACAGGCACCGGAATTGGCCTCATCGATGATGCAGCCTTCTCAAGCTCATGTGTTAACACCTTTGCTAGTCAACTTGAATCATCATCATCTTCATAATCGAAATCAAAATTGAAAACATAAGGCGGTGGAGTTGGGAGATCATCCGAAGAAATTGGTTCTTCAACCTTCTTCTTTGCTTTCTTGGTTGAAGAGGTTGCAGGATTGGGTGGCAAGTAATTACTCCATCTTGATGACTCGGAGGATGAATCGGATGAGCTATCGATAATATCAGGGTTAAGGTTCATGGTGTTACTGCTGATGGAAGGTTTTGATGCTTAATTGAGAATTTGAAGAATGTTTGATGTGTTTGGATTGGGATTTGAAGCCCCTTTTTATAAGCCTGGTCAAACCTAAATTTCCACTAGAGAAGTTAATGCAAGTACTTGTTAGTTAGTTGAGGAGTAAATATTGGAGACATTTACTAAAGAGAGTTGACCATAAGAAGATATTTTACAAAGGAGTTGTTCATGCTGATGGGTTCTTTTCATTCCTGCGGCGGCTGCGGGTTGACTGTCATTCCTGCTGATGGGTCACTGTTCCTGCTGGTCGAGTTGATTTATTGACCATGGTCAATGAACTTGGGATTTTGCTGATTGACCAAGTGTTCCTGCTATTTGACTTGTGGTTGGTTCTGATAGAGCAAAATTGGGTATTTTATTTTGGGTCAAAATTAAATTCAAAATTGGTCAAAGATTCTTTCTGAGATACTTGCCAATCCAGTTACTAAGTTGGGTAACTACTTTATATAACCAAACGTGTATATCCCACGCCCAAAATAATTGATTCCCTCTCACCAATAACTCAAACCCATTTCATAACTTCTCATTTTCATAAATTATTCACTGAAATCTTCAATGGCGGCCCTTAAGTTCAAAGGTGATCAATACAAAGTTGCATTCTTGGGAAGAGATAAAGGAAGTGAGGTGTTTGAACCGATGGTGGAGTTCTTGCAAAGGTCCAAACTCAGATATGCTCTAAAACACTGCCCTCCTGTTGTATATGAGTCGTTGGTCAAACAATTCTGGGCCACTGCTGAAGAAAGATCTCTTGAGGGTCAACCCAAGGAGATTGTGGCCACTATTAATAGTGAAGAGTCTGTGATTAAAGAGTCCTTTGTACGAACTCAACTTCAATTGGATGATGAAGGTGGTGTATTTGATGCTAATAGGGAGGAGATTCTTGAGGGCTTGGCAAATCTTGGCTACCAACTGATGGGAAGAATGTATGGTACAAGAAAAGTTTTTGCCCCAAATGGAGGTTGATGCGTAGGAATTGCACCAGGCTTTACCTCTCGAGGGATCTCGAGAAGCTTACAACCCCCACCAGGCAGTGTACCTGATCGTTGTAGTATAGTATAGTGACAAGTACCGGGGGATTGATCGTTCAGCTAGGAATAGTTTCGCTAGGATTAGAAAACCTAAAGACTAGGTCTAGAGATGAGGGATGATTCTTTTTGTATTTTTTTAGGTTTTTTTATGAAAGCAAATAAAAATCTCGGTTTTGAAGGAGTTGGGCAGAATTAGTTGCTAGTCAACTAACCCAATAACTAAAGATGCAATCAAAATAAAATACTAGAAATGAAAATAAACTAAATTAACTAGAGGTGTGAGCAATATATGGGAGAATTGTGTTTACTTAGGTTTCACTACTCCCTAGATATCTTTTACAGGTTAATTACTTGTTACAGTTACGTGGATGACGGATTGTATTCCTTAATATCATTCATGGGGTGGCGTACTTACTTCCCCAATCCTATAAGCTCCTACTTCACTCCTATGTCGAGCCGGCTAAGAAGCTCCTAACATGGGATCACTAGAATTCGCTCATGCATTAAATACACTCATAAAAACCTAGTACACATTGGTTCATGTTTCTTAAGATGTTCAAGCATGTTACACAATGGATATCTGCCAGTTTTCTTAAGCCTAACATTGAAATCATTCATCCATTACAACTATAAACAAGCAATCAACCTATAATCAACATCTAGGTTTCATTACATCTAAGCAAACACATGAAAGATCTAGCCTAGAATGTTGAAATCAAGACAAGCATAAGATATATTCAAACAACACATAGACATATTGAATGAATTAAAAGAAGACGTATCTTAATTGAACATGAAAGGTTTCAAGGGGTGAAAACCCTTGAAAATACTTTTACAAACGACCTAGGGTTTATTTGGTTCGACCCTAGTATTCTCCACACAAATCCTCTCTTATGAATGAAAAATAGAAAAGTATATATAGATTTTGTGAGGTGACGGCGTCAAGAGTAAATGTCTGACGCCGTCATCTCGTCGCCAAATAAATTCTCGGACTGCCTAGATCTGGGTTTGACGCCATCACGTGTACTCCTTTTGCAAGCCATCACCAAAATTACTCTTGACACCTTTCTCATGATGCCTTCAGGTTTTCTCTGGGTCGTCATGGATTTTACTCCTGACGCCGTCACAATTTCCTTCTTGACGCCGTCAGGTACTGTTCTCAGCATGGAAAATTAAGTCTTTGCCGTTTTCTTCACTTTTATGCTCCAAAAACGTCCAAAATGCTTCCTTTTCCAGAATTCACTCCCAAAGTACCTAAAATCACAAAAGGAACGATTTAGGGCAATATTTGATCAAATAAATTCAATTCCGGGCTTAAATGACCCCCTAAAAAGGGTTCATTTTTCGCCTCATCATATACCCTTACACTTGAGATTTGCTTGTTCTCAAGCAAATGCGCTTTTATTCTAGTCAAAATACAAGTTAGGGGTCATTTAACACTAATATAAAAGTAATTACAACAAATAATCGTTCCACTAAAGACCAAAGACAAGCACGGAGGTCATACACTAGCACCTCAAAAATAGTGTTTAGATACTCACATCTCTTGGGTGTAATAAAGTAATATCACAATATGGAAATGGAAAACATCTCTCACTACATGTCATAGCAAATAGATTACCATAGGCTTGGGAAAGGATCAAACCTCCACCACATGGCGTAAGCACCTAGGATAAACTATCAAAGAGATCTTTTAAAGGGTTGTAACGTTAGGTGTAGGGATATGGAATTCACGGTTTTGTTGGATATAGGCAGTTTTTACTGGTGGCGAGTTAACAATCTTGGTTAATTACATGTACAATATGGCGTTGCTAAGCCAAGACTAGACTCGACTTAAGCTAATAAATCAAAAATAACAAAAACATAAAATGAAACGGGATGGTAGTCCGTATGTTTTTTCTCTTTTCTTTTTCTATTTTTTTTCTTTCTCTTGATTTTTTCGATTTTTTTTTTTTTTTTTTTTTTTTTTTTTTTGGCATACACTCTTACCCTACCATCCAAAATAATACATCATAGGGAATGAACATTCCCCTTACACTTGAATTTTTACATACTTTACAACAAACTAATCTAATGACTCAAATTAAGATAATCAAAACACTTGGAGTACTTTTAAGATTAACGTACATATGGGGGTAATAATATGATGTTCCTCCCCATTACCATAAAATAAGTACTTTACCCATGAGTCCCAATCGTCCCAAAACAATATGTACAAAGATATGGCTCGACTTAGCAACCATGTAATCAATTAGATAATTAACTAAGGGTTTAACAAATAACAATAATGCACTAAAGATGAGTGCATACACGGAAGGCTAAGGCGATTTGGGTGTACATTTAAGTGGGGTGTAACAAATTCTTCCTATAAGTAAGATGCTTAAAGTTAGAAACGAAAGGATAGGCTCGGAGGGGTGTACTAGGGGTATCGTGTACTAAAAATGAGTACAACACTAAGGTGTTGGAAAAATTAGTTGACTTAACTAGCCAAGTAATATGACTCAAATGGTCAAGTAATTATGATACGGGTTTTACACAAGGGTGATCCTAATGCCTCTTATCATGTAGTAAATCCTACTACACAAATGTAGTCTCACTAGCGGTCTCGGGATGCATCACTAACGCAAGTTCTAGAATCTAAATGCTACCGGTACACTCATAAGCACTAATAGTAAATGCTTTTCCTATCAAATCTAAAGGCGAACCTCACATATTTGGGTGGAAAATTTTTCTGAATAGTACGGTTTTGTGCTAGTCATACAATCTCCTATCCATGAGACGCTTGCTATGGCTAAAGTTTCACTCCTAAATGTTGTAAAAAATTTTAAATTTGGCGCTAAAATTACACTAACAAGTATTTCTCATAGTTTTATTACGCATCTACCATCAAACAAACAAACTTAAGCGAAAGTGTATCTGTAAGGTATCATCATTTTACCCTCCCCTTACACTTAGGATGAACATTGTCCCCAATGTTCAAGTAAAGAATGTAAAAGTGAAATAAGTAAAAAGAATGAAATCAAATACTCCCCTGATTCGCTCGGTATGGATAATAAGGTGGCCAGGTTAGATCTTCCTCCAAGAAAATGAACAATCAAAGCTTCCCTTCCAGAATATAAATCATCTTCTTGTCATACATAACCTGTAAAACCTGAGAAAACAGACAAGGCAACCTCACGTAAAATCGGCGGCAATCTATATATGCTAACAAATCCTAGAAAACAAAATAAGATATAATGCTTGTGGAATGATGTTTGCAGATTTCCTGGAGATTATAAAACTAATGATTCGACAAAAACTTTAAGACTCCGTTAGAAAAACAAAACTGGTAAAATTTCCAGAATTTTACACGTGACGCCGTCAAGAGTAAACTCGTGACGCCGTCAGAAGTGACCTGCAGAAATTCTTATGTTAAGTTTCCAGAAAATTTTTGGAAAAAATTCGTCCTACTTCCTGGAAAATCCTGCAAAACATCATTATGACTCGATACAAGCATTTGACTCTAACAAATACGAATATACATGTTCATTTAATATTGTGGAGATTCATGATCGAGTTTGTTTCTTTAAAAACATATTTGGGGTTTCCCCTTACACTTATCTTTTGCGAAACACCTTTGGATGAAGTTAAGACTAGGCCAAACAACAAAATAAAGTATTTTCACCATTCTAGTTTTGAAACATGATCTACCGACAATAAAAATAAAGCATGCATACGGAAGCAAATAACAAACAAACAAAAATAAAAATCACACAAAACATACGTTGCCTCCCAAGAAGCGCTTTTCTTTATTTACGAGTCTTGCAGCTAGACTCAAGGTCATGGGTTACTACGTGATACGGGTGAGTTCCTCAATAAGGACATCTTTGGGATCAAACTTAGGTTTTAACTTCCTATCGGTTTTCTTAGTACGGTATGACCTTTCAAACTTTTATCCATCCAGATCATACAAAATCATCTTCATATGCCATGATCTGTCACCTTCCTTAGGTGGCTTGTCCCACCTCCATTTACACTTATCTCCCTCTCTTTTCCATTTGTTCATCTCTATATTAATAGGCATTACGCTTAAGAATTCAATCATCCTCCTAAAGACTAAGGGGTCCTCAAAAGGGTCTAGCTCTTCATCTCTAGCTATGAGTTGTTCCACCGAATGTGTCTTATCGATGAAATCTTTTTCTAGATAGAATGGGCGTTGAGGTCCTATAAAGTTCCTTTCTATCCAAGGTCCATATCTAGATTGTCTCCTATTAATCTCTACCCAATGTGGTGTCGGTTCATCCTCACAATCGTAGCTATGTTTCTTAATATCATATACCGACTAAGTATCGCCCTCACCTACCGCTATCTTAGACTCTTTACAATCTATCATGGCGCTAGCGGTAGCTAAAAATCCTCTTCCTACCAACAATGGGCATGTAGTGTAACTAACCATGTCTAGGACGTGAAAATTCGCTAAGATAGTTAACTTCCCTACGTGAACAACTACATCCTTAATCATTCCAACCGGGTGGGCAATACTCCCATCCGCTAGACCAATCAATACCTCCGTCTCCTCTAACATTCCTAGCTTGAGAGTGGTGAAAAGGGATAAGGGAATCAAGTTGAGGCTTGACCCTAAATCGGCTAGTGTGTCGAAAGCTTCGGATCTTCCTATCTTACAAGGCAAAACAAATATACCCGGATCATCAAGCTTTCTAGGCAACTTGTTTTGAACGAAGGCGGTCCCATTTTTACCTAGTTTAAACTTCTCATACTTTTCTAGGAGGGCACTATAGTAGGGAGCACGGGCTAAGACATCAATGACGGGGCGTTCAAGGTGAAGCTCCTTAAATTCATCGTCAAGGTCTTGCGTAGGAGGTGTTTCAACTATGCTTTTGACCGGTTTTACATTGGGTGTTTTATTTGATTGGTCTTTTTGAAGAATTTGGTTTTGTTTGAAACACGTGCTCGTTGATTTAACCGAGTAGTATTGCGGACAATAAGTGGGTGACGAAATTGATGATATGGAATTAACATTTAGTTTCGGGTTCTTGACCGTGTCGCTTGGGAGTGCTCCCATTTCTCAGTCATTGAGAACTTTCAACAATGTGTCAATTTTGGTGGTCATCTCGCTTTGCTTTTGTTTGAAATCGGCTTCAAACTTAGATATGAGAGCTTCTTGAGATGCCATAAACTTAGACATCAATCTTTCAAGATTGTTGGTACTACCATAGTTGTTAGAAAGATTGTTGTTGAAAGTACGGTTGGAGGGTGGACCGTTTGGTTGGTAACGATTAGGCGGATTGGAGGAATTGGCTTGGTTTTGTTTCCACCTAAGGTTTGGGTGATTTTTCCAAGAAGGGTTGTAGGAATCACCATAAGGGTTTGGCTCGGGTTTGAAAGTGTACCACTTATCTCCCGCTTCATCGGTACGCGAGGATGCGTAGTCCGCAAAAGCTGTTCCGGGGAGTTCCACACAATCACGAGTGTCATGGGGACCACTACATAATTCGCATGAAGAAGTGATTTTGTTCACTTGGCTTGAAGGCTTAGGAGCTTCGTAAGATTTCATGAGAAACTTGACTTGGTCCTCAAGTTCCATGATCCTACGGTCGGAAGTGCTAGAATTGTTCGAAGGCAAAGATATTGCCTTGACCATTTTGTTCAAATCACGGGAATCATTCCAACTTTCGTTGTCATAGAGAGCAAGATCTTCTATGAATTCCCATGATTGTTCCGCACTTAGATCACGTAGCTTACCACCGACCGATTGGTCAATGGCTCGCCTTGTGGAGAGATCGATATGGTCATAGAAGATTTGGACTTGGAGCCAAAGATCTATGCCATGATAAGGGACTTTTTGGAGTAAGTCCTTGAATCGAGTCCATGCTTCATATAGAGTTTCACCTTGACGTTGTTGGAACATCAAGATATCATTTCTAAGCTTGGTAGTTCTCCCCGATGGGAAAATTTGAGCAAGGAAACGAGTGGTGAGATCATCCCATGAGGTGATGGATCCCGCGGGTAAACGTTCAAGCCATTGACTAGCTTGATCACGTAGAGTGAATTGGAATAGGCGTAATCGGGTTGACTCTCTAGTTGTAGCATCAAGGTCTATAGAATCTACGATTTTAAAGAAGTCCTTGAGATGTTGATTTGGATCTTCGGAACGAAGTCCATGGAATGCACATCCGTTTTGCACCAACAGGATGGTGTCGGATCGCAAGGGGGACACATTGGCTCCTTGGGTGAGCTCAATGGTGTTTCGATAGCCTTGGTGGCTAGGTCGGGAATACTCTCCTAGGGTTCGGGGCCTAAGAGGTTGGTTAGCTAGTGGTGGGTTTTGTGGGTGGTCTTGTTGTGGTGGGATGATGGGTTCAAAGATGTTACCATCGTCCATGATGTTGGATGGCGAAGAGTTACGAACAAAAACACGAAGAAATAAGATAGACTAAAGTGAACCTAAAAGATAAAAATAAAATCTTACTAGAAAGGAATCTAGCAAGTAGACCTAATAAAAAGAGATTCTAACCTAGACAATAACTATTCCCTGGCAGCGGCGCCAAAAACTTGAGGTGTAGGGATTGCATCAGGCTTTACCTCTCGAGGGATCTCGAGAAGCTTACAACCCCCACCAGGCAGTGTACCTGATCGTTATAGTATAGTATAGTGACAAGTACCGGGGGATTGATCGTTCAGCTAGGAATAGTGTCGCTAGGATTAGAAAACCTAAAAACTAGGTCTAGAGATAAGGGATTATTCTTTTTGTATTTTTTTAGGTTTTTTTATGAAAGCAAATAAAAATCTCGGTTTTGAAGGAGTTGGGCGGAATTAGTTGCTAGTCAACTAACCCAATAACTAAAGATGCAATTAAAATAAAATACTAGAAATGAAAATAAACTAAATTAACTAGAGGTGTGAGCAATATATGGGAGAATTGTGTTTACTTAGGTTTCACTACTCCCTAGATATCTTTTACAGGTTAATTACTTGTTACAGTTGCGTGGATAATGGATTGTATTCCTTAATATCATTCATGGGGTGGCATACTTACTTCCCCAATCCTATAAGCTCCTACTTCACTCCTATGTCGAGCCGGCTAAGAAGCTCCTAACATGGGATCACTAGAATTCGCTCATGCATTAAATACAATCATAAAAACCTAGTACACATCGGTTCATGTTTCTTAAGACGTTCAAGCATGTTACACAATGGAGATCTGCCAGTTTTCTTAAGCCTAACATTGAAATCATTCATCCATTACAACTATAAACAAGCAATCAACCTATAATCAACATCTAGGTTTCATTACATCTAAGCAAACACATGAAAGATCTAGCCTAGCATGTTGAAATCAAGACAAGCATAAGATATATTCAAACAACACATAGACATATTGAATGAATTGAAAGAGGACTTATCGTAATTGAACATGAAAGGTTTCAAGGGGTGAAAACCCTTGAAAATACTGTTACAAACGACCTAGGGTTTATTTGGTTCGACCCTAGTATTCTCCACACAAGTTCCTCTCTTATGAATGAAAAATAGAAAAGTATATATAGATTTTGTGAGGTGACGGCGTCAAGAGTAAATGTCTGACGTCGTCATCTCGCCGCCAAATAAAATCTCGGACTGCCTAGATCTGGGTTTGACGCCGTCACGTGTACTCCTTTTGCTGGCCGTCACCAAAATTACTCTTGACGCCCTTCTCTTGACGCCTTCAGGTTTTCTCTGGGTCGTCATAGATTTTACTCCAGACGCCGTCACAATATCCTTCTTGACGCCGTCAGGTAGTGTTCTCAGCATGGAAAATTAAGTCTTTGCCGTTTTCTTCACTTTTATGCTCCAAAAACGTCCAAAATGCTTCCTTTTCCAGAATTCACTCCCAAAGTACCTAAAATCACAAAAGGAACGATTTAGGACAATATTTGATCAAATAAATTCAATTCCGGGCTTAAATGACCCCCTAAAAATGGTTCATTTTTCGCCTCATCAGAGGATTTTGGTACATACTCTACTTTAATGTATTAGTCCCAAGTCAGGAGGGTGGGATCAATTCTCAAGCTCTCTTGCCTATGGTCTTATTTGTTTATCACAGGGTAGAGTTTATAATTTTTCTAGGTATATATTTGAGGAAATGCTTAAGAATGTTAAGGATACCAAATATAAATTTCTTATGTATCCTAGGTTCCTACAAATAATATTAGGCATTGAGACTAATGACCAAACACCTAGACTCATAGGCAAACTGACTTCAAAATTGTTTGCACAATGAAAACCAATTTTGATGGGGTACATAAACCATTACTGCCTGTTATGTTGCCAATTGGCAATGAGGATGCTGGTGAAGGTGATGCTGCTGGTGGTAATATTCCACCTACCCCTGATGCTGCTGGTGCCAATGCACCAGTTACTACTGATGTTGGCTCCTCAAATGCTCTTGATGCAAGTCCATCAGTTGCTACTGATGACCAGCCACTACCATCTCCTAGACCTCCATCACCCAGACCTCCCATACCACCATCACCTGGGATTGTTGCTCCTGATGAGCAAACTACTGCTCCTGATGAGCAACCTCATGGTTTTATTGAGACAGTTAAGTCTCCTGAAGCACAGGTAGATGAACCTGTTGAACCAGAGGGTACTTCCATTGACCAAAACCATGACTCACCAAAGTATAGAAGACTGCCCACACCTAGTCCTCCTAGGCATACTTTTGATGATGATGCCAAAATAGGTGCAGGTTTTCATGATTCTCCTACCAGGACCAATGAAGCTCCTTCTACCACAGGTAAACCCGTTGGTGGAGCTGAGGATCCTGTTACTCTCACATCTATGTCTGCTTTGGTCCACAGGTGTGTGCTTAAGATTGAGGAATTGGAAGCAGATCTTAAAGGTACAAAACAGACTCTTGGCACTGATGTTCTATCATTAATCAAAAGAGTTAAGATTCTGGAGGATAAATTAAAGACCAAGAAAAGAAAGGGTATGGTCTTTGACTCTGATGAAGAAAAGGATGTAGCTAAGGAGAATATTGACTTGGATTGTCTTCATTTGTTGGCTAAAGCTTCCTTGGCTAGTGCAAATGCAGATGATGCTGATGTTGACATGGATAGACATGTTCAACCTGATGCAGATCAAGAGCTTGCTGATATTCCATTGTCATATTCCAGAAGGTGACATATACAGAGGCTTAGAAGGAAGACAGAGGGAACCATTCCTGCTGTTGATGTTACTACTACTAGTGCTCCCATTCCTTCTGATGGTCTTCCATCTTCTGCTGATGATACCATTTCTACTACCATGGATGATATTATTGTTGATCATCCTTCTGCTGATGTTCCTTCTAATACTGTTACTGCTGGTCAACCAAATGATGGTATTCATGTTGATGTTCCCTCTGATGATATCTCTGCTAGTCAAGTGAATGCTGGTATTGGTTTATCCTCTGCTAATACTTCTGATCCTAGTATTCCCACTGTTGAGTCAACCATTCCTATTGTTCCTATTCCTACTACAATTGGTGTTTTCTCTGTTCCAATGGATAAAGGGAAATCTATTATGATGGAAGAGGACTCTCCTGTCAAACAAAGGACAAAAAGATAGATAGAGGAAGATAGGCTTGGTGCAGTGTATGCTCAACAAGTGCGTGCTGAGGAGTTAGCAAATGTGGCTAGGCAACAAGAAGAGTTAAGACTTCAAGAAGAATTAGCCCAGAAAACTCAAGCTGATTTGGATAAAGAAGGCATTCCAGCTACAAGCAACTTACCTCCTCAAAGACAGAGAGAGTTAGATGATGCATCATTAAAATTCACTGATGAGCATTGGAATAATATTCTCTCTCAAGTTACTACAAATTCATCTCTAGCTTAGTCATTTTTGGGAGATGCTTTTGATGGAGATGACTTTGTTGCACACATGGTTGCATTGGCTACTCAAAGGAAGAAAGCTGATGCTGAGAGGAAGGCAAAAGAGAAGAGAGATAAGCCTATGACTCAAGCACAACAGAGGGATTATATGAGAAACTTTGTCAAGAATATGAGTTATGCCGTGTATAATTCTGTTTGGTCTATGGGTTATGTTAAGACCTTTTCTGATGATGAACTCATTAAGCAGTATCAGAAGATTCAGTCTAATCTTCAGAATTCTGGGATTAAGGTTCAGGAAACTTTGAAGAGGCCTGCACCTGCTTTGGAAGAACCTGATCCTAAAAGATTGAAGTCTACTGATTCTGCTGCTTCCTCTCATGATGCTGTTGATGTTGTTGCTTCACACCCAAAGGATACATCTGCTTCTCATGAGGATCTACCTAATGAGCAATCAATTTCTGTTGAAGAGTTTCCTAAACCTCATGACACAAAATATCAGGAATCTACTCCTATGGACACACAACAGACACAATCTATTCCTACTGCGAGTGAACCACATATTCCCACTGATACCTCACAATCCATTCCTACTGCTGCTCCTCAAATCATTTCTACTGATGTTCCATCCTCTCCACCAACACCTGATGTTACTTCTGATGCACAACCTGAAGTTCCTATTTCTAATGTAACTACTTCTACTGTGTCTTCTCCTTCTTCTACTCCTGGAAAAAGGAAGAAGAGCATAGCCAAGAAAAGGGCTTCCAGACAGCTTGATTTGCAGGTTGAAGATAGAGCATTCATCAAGGTTGCTGAGGATGATGATTCTGCTGATGAGGATCCTGTAGTCTGGCATGCTTTGGATAGATGGGAACTGACTTCCACTGTTATGGGGCAACTGAATACTATTCATAGAAGAGATGGGTCTTACAAGCACTTCACATTTCTCAGTGGGATTTTGCATCTGGTGGATTGACAGGATCTCATCAACTTGTATAGCTTGGTGGCAAATTACTTTCAATCCCATAAACCTAAGGGTGCTGGTTTGTTATTGCTTGGTGATCTGCATGTGCTTTTTGATTCTACTTTTCAAAATGGGAAGGGTTTTAGTGTTTGGGAAGGACAACATTCTTGGAAGGTTGTTAATTGGCAGTTCTTTCCTCTCTCAAATGTCCATGTGGTAGAGACTCTTTCTGGTAAAGTTGTGTGTATGTGGTCAGATCTACAGTATCCACTTTCAGTAAAGGTTATGGGGCAGATGCTTAAGCTCAAGTTGGAAATTCCTAAGGATACTATGGGAAATGATATGACCAATGCAGAACAGTTGATTCATCTGATCAGGAAGAGAATTGTTGAGAGAAAAGATGGTTCTTCTTGATCATGGTACTATTTTTGTTATATATTTTTCTTTCTTTTATTAGTTAAAATAAATGTGTTATTCTTTGTTTACTAACTTATATGTTTGAGTATATTGTGTCTACAGGATTTGATTGTTGGTTAAT